>MU005587.1:199256-224407 GCA_010405425.1 Lentithecium fluviatile CBS 122367
AATAGGACTTCTATTACCTACCTTTATATATATAACGCCGCTAGCGCGTTTACCTCTCTAGCCTCTTACTAATAATGTTATAAGTAAGTACTAGAGCCTATATACTACTACCTTAGCCTACTTATCGCAGAAGGCGGTTAGAGAATTTAATTCTTACGCTAAATTACTAATATAATTAGCGCTTAACCTCGTAAGGGGTAAGTATAGTTAAGTTAAGTTAGTATATAAATAGAACCTTACTATAACGTAGGTAATACGCTATAGCAGCAAACCCTATATACTAAAGTATTTATAGATGCTTAATTATAAGTCTATAAATAACTAATTATAGAACTACTAAGAATAGGAAAGGAATTATAAGAGCCTCTAACAGTAGACTACGCATAAAAGGGGCGTTAGAAAACATTTACTTATATCGCGCGTAAATACCCTAACTAATACCTAGTATAGATAGTGTCTAGATACGTACTAAAACCTTAGTATATTACTTATAGGTAATAGGTCTGCTAAAGTTTCTCTATAATACTATTTTCCTCTATAAGAGGTTTTTTAAGAGTTTAATAAAGCAGTACCTAGCTATAAGTCCTATAGGACCTAACTAAAACTACGTTAAGAAGCACGCGTAAACGCGCTACTCTAGGTAAATATAATAAATACCTACTTAATAGCCCTATTACCTCTTTATAGAATTAATGTTAGTAATAAGTAAGCTAAGTAATTAGTAAGGTAACTAGATAGACTATTTACTATAATTCTAAGGAATTCCTAGTAGTGTCCCGCAGGTAACCTAATAGGATCCTAGGACTTATCTAGCGGTACCTAGAAACTTTACCTAAAGAATATTATATGTTTCTCTACTTTGTAACGTTAGGATAACGTCGTAAAAAGGGGGGGGCTATTATAATGCCTTTTTAGCTAGAACTACTAGGTATCTGTCGGCCCGGCCCTAGCACGTAACCGGCCCTATATAGTCTTAGCCTCGAACCCCCTTACTCTGTAAGGATTTGTCTAATCTCTTAATATACTATATACTTTCCATCTAGTCCTCTTTCTGCTGCCAGTGCCCTCACACTAGCCTATAACTTAATATAGATAAATATAAGTTCTATAAGACTAAAGTTATGTACGTAGGATATATAATCTCTACTAAAGAAATTTAAATAGACTTAAATAAAGTTAGAATAATTATAGAGTAGAAGTATCTAAAGAACGTAAAGAATATATAAGCCTTTATTAGGTTTACTAACTTCTACTAATAATTTATTAATAACTTCTTTAATCTTATAAGCCTACTTATAGCCCTTATAAAGAAGAACGCCTAATTCTAGTTTAATCTAATCTATTAGAAAGCTTTTAACGTTCTAAAGAAAGCGTTTACTAAGGCTTCTATTCTCTAATACTTTAACCTAGAACTTTTAATAATTATAGAAGTAGACGCCTCTAACTATATTATAGTAAGTATTATATCTTAGACTAACGCTAAAGGTATAACCTAGCCTATTACGTACTTCTTAAAGCGTATAAGCCCTATTAAAGGTAACTATAAGATTTATAATAAAGAATTACTTATAATTATTTAATACTTTAAGTAATAAAGACTTAAACTTAAAGGAGCTATCTTTTTAATTAAAGTACTAAGTAATTATAAGAACCTATAGTACTTTATAATAATAAAGTAGTTAAGCTACTAATAAGCCTAATAGTCTAAATACCTCTCCTAATTTAACTTTATAATAACCTATTATTCTAGGAAGAAAGAAGAGAAGCCTAATACTTTAATAAGACGCTCTTAAGACGTCTCTGCGTAAGATAAAGCCTAATAAGCTAGAAACTAGATACTATTAAGGCCTAAACTATTCTTTAAGCCTTTAGGGCTTTCTAGAATAATATCCCTAAAAGCTCTAATAATAAACCTAACTAAGATAGATTACTTAATAATAGATATTATTAATAATAAATATACTAATAATAAGTTTATTTAAGACACGCTAAAGTTACTCTAAAAAGGCGCCTAATAGTCTAAACTAGTTACTCTAAGTAAGTATAAAGACTAAAATAGTAGATTATACTACTAAGACTAATTAGTAATCTCTAACTTTAATAAACTAAAAATTAAGTTACTCTAACTTATATATAAGTCTTCTATTAGTAGCTACCCTAGTAGAGAAAAGACTCTTAATATTCTTTAGTATAAGTATTACTAGCTGCGTATATTTAATACTATCTAATAATTTATTGCCTACTACTATACCTATTATAGAGCGAAGGCTTTCTATAAGAAGTACTATAGCTTATTAAAACTATTACCTATACCTAAATAGTAATAGTAAGACATCTTTATTAACTTTATTATTAACTTACCTAAATTAAATCTAAAGGCTATATAAATATTATAGTAGTAGTTAATAGACTATTAAATTATTAATATATAATTCTCTACGCGTTAATAATAGCCTCTATAATAGCAGAACTATTTCTCTAATACGTATAGGTCTATTATAGCCTACCTAATACTATAGTATCTAATTAAGAAATATAGTTTATCTCTACCTTCTATAATAAACTATATAAATAACTAAAGGTTTAAGTCTAACTTTCTACTACTTTCTACTCTAAGAGTAATAGATAAACTAAGAACGTAAACGCTATAATAGAATAAGTTCTCTAAGTATTTATAAACTACTAATAAGATAACTAGGTATAATAGCTACTAATAGTATAGTTTAAAGCTAATAATATAACCTCTAAATCTATATAAGTTTCTTTATTTCTTATAAACTATAAATAACACCCCTAAATAGGTTTTAAACCCCTAATAAATATAGTTTGCCTAGCCTATTAGGTACTATAAGTAGCTAATATAAATAAGATAATTAAGAAGATACGTAATATAATTAAGTTTATATATAAAAAGTTATTATAGGCGTAAGCTATATAGTAAGAATACATAAACTAGACGCAAATACCTACCTTAATATATAAAGTAGGTAACTAAGTATAGCTTAACGCCTAAAATATTTAAACTAACTAATAGTTAAAGAAGCTAGACTAGAAGAACTTTAGTCTATTTCTAGTAGCTAAAGTAGTCTTATTTTACGCTTACTAACTAAACCTACCTAGTAGTATAAAAATATATCTAGTATTTTATATCTCTCTAATCTAACTAGCTGCGCTTAAATCTAATTACTTACCTAGCTAGTAAAATTTATCTTCTAAACTTATTATAATTAATAATAAACTAGAGTTTATTATTAAAAGCGTTAAGAGAATCTGCTATAATAAAAGAAAATAAACCTAAAAATACCTAACCTAATAAACTAGCTATAATAAATTATTATAGAAGCTAGCTAAGTTTCTAAAAGAAACTAAAGTAGTTAAGTAATTCTATATCTAATACCTAAATAAACTAGTACCTAGTAGCCTAGTAACCTAACGCCTAATTTAAAAAGAGAATAGAGGAAGAGTATTATTATAGTATCTTTTCTAGATTCTCTAACACTACTAAGTTTTATATATACTATTATTAGTACGCCTAGAACTATTCTCTAAACTTTACCCTAACTAGTAGTTAGTCTGCATACTAAAAGCATAGACTACTTCCTTAAGTATTTCTACTTTACACCTATTTTGCTATTTCTATTCTATATGTAACGTTTTATATCTACCTAGACATTATACGTAGTAATTAATTAGTCTTTATTATAAGAACTAAAGGCCTACTCGTTGCGTCCTCGTAACATAACGCTACGTCTTTTACGCTTTAAATTTTTATAAAACGGCTTTATACTAGCCTTAAAACCTTACTCTAATACTGGCAAGTTATCTTTAGCCTTATGCGCGCTATCGCGGGTAAATTTATGCAGCGTCGCTATGCTAATCGGTACCTGCCGCGGAAACGAGTACTGATCCTGGCTAGCACAGAACGACCCTGCACGTCTCACCTCATCGTTAGTGCGTAATGTATCTGTGGCGACTGTCAGCACCGCTGCCAAGCGCTGCGGGACATCACAAATCCTACTTGGGATTGGGAGCAGTGCTAAGACATGGCCTGGTGCTTGTTTAGTCAGCCAACGCGCTTCTAGCGTCGAAACCAGCTCAACACAGCGATCCCACACGCTTTTAAGATTCAGCCTAACGCACAGCGATACCTACCATCGTGCCGCCCCCGAGTGCCGAGGTCCACCGTTGTCCCTTCCGCTGACCGATGGAACGACCTGATCGAGCCCACCACGCCCTCAATCTTCTCGAGTCCACCGGCGCGCCGATTCCTAGACCAAGCCGCAGCGAGCTCTAGTCTCGGCTTGTTGAAGAGGAATACGATGTGATAGGAAGGATACAAGTTAAGATAGAGCGCGGTGGGCCTGGAAATTAAAGCCTGCGCTTCGGCATGTAGGTTTAACCGAGCACTACTGGCAAAAGGCTGTCGTTGCAAGCGCAAACGTACATGGAAAGGCCTTGGATGTTTAGGTGATATAACTGTCGTACGATGAAACGACCAGCGGCTCCATACATGAGCACTGCAATCTCTAGGGCCGTAGATATGTGCTTCAGTTCGACCTGTGAGGATCCTGAGGAGTTAAACCGTTCACATTCGTGAGGGATGAGTACTAGTAGAGCTGTAGAGGTGGCCATGCTTAGCAAGATTCTACATTATCTACATCTACATACAGCACTCTTCTCTTCAGCCATATCTACAAACCATCGCCTCCGGCGCAAGGTCAGGGCAGGAGCGGGCCGTCCATCCTTCCCGCAGCAAGTAGCAATATCGCCACCAGATAAAATTTCTTTACCAAATTATCACTGATAACACTGCTGACACACCATAGCTAGCTCTTCGCTTGAGTAGGCTTGAGATACATATTAAAGCGGCATTACATTCCCAAATCCGCGTTTACTGTCCGCCATTCTTCCGGCAATCCTAGGGAAGACTATGTGTTAGAATGAGAGCGACCGAGGACGTCTCTCTGTATCTCATAGCATATGCCTATTAGTGAAATCGCCTTTTCCCATCGTCTCTCGAATTTCAGCGCGAAAGTAAGGTTGTGCATAACCGTCAGTGTCTCTGGATATATGCCACCCAGCACCATCTTGCTTATTTCCAACAGTCGCAATCCCTGTTTTTCAGCCTCCTCCCATAGGCGTTGACTCTAAAAGACCGAGCCTAGTTGGGTCGTACTAGTGAGCTTGTGTAGATGCTCCGCCCCAAACACCTTCTCCCTCACCTCTGCTAACGTCTGAAGAACCCCTCCGCTGCCTCGTACTCGCCCCGAAGGAGTAAGTACCATCCGATCCTTCCAGCCGTCCTTGCCGGAGTCAGCACACTATTCCGCTCTTCTACCGCATGGCCAATCACCCTCTCGCAAGTGCGAGAGAAGTAGCTGGCACTCCTCCCACGTCCCATAGCCTCCGGTCGAGAAGGCAGCGTCCAATGAGTTGACCGACTTCTGCACCCAGCTGCCCCTCCATTTCGAGCCACGTCCTCATCGACAGCTGCATCGGTCGGTCCATCCCCAGCGTCTACATCCCAATCTCTATCCGCACTAGCGAGAAGCTGAGCAGCGGCGCCAGCGCGTCCTGGAAGTCTAGTTGGTCAATGTCGCCCTGCACCAGCGATCGCAGAGTCCCCCGCCCGTTGAACATGTTCATCAGCGCCAATAGGTGACTGCAAAGTATGAATATTTCGCTCATTTCATTGTCATCATATCCGTCTCCTATCCCGCCTAATAGTCCTGGGAGCATTGCTATCCAGGCCCATTTTCCGCTCCGATGCTGTTTGTTGCGCCGTATTAGCTCGCTGGCCGGCTACGATGCGTCCTTGCCTTACAACCTGTCGATTTGGAACCAACTGACGCTCAGAAAACATTCTCTTGGCTGGTTCTTGTTGTTCTTCCGGTATGTCAATTCTATTTGGTGCATTCAGCGTTGGGCTGGGGTATTCCAGCCGCTCATTCTGCCACATACTAGTATCAACATCCTCTTGCGCTTCTGTTGCCAATTCATGTGCAGACTTATCGGCCGATTCATCAGGCGTTGTCGGTCCAGTATAGGCGGAGTGTAGAGGATGCGGAACATCTTCAGCAGTGCTCTCGTGGCTTTGTGGGCTACGGTTGGAGGTTGACATGTCAGGATCAGAGTATGCTGACTCCCAACTCATCTGCTGACGTATGATAGGCCCCTCGAGTTCGTGGATCGCTTCTAAGGGAACTTGTTCTAGTTTTTCTTCGTCTTCTTCTTCTTCGGAATCCCTGTTTCCGCCCCTTCTCCAGCGATAGGGCCAGGACTGGTTCTGTCCGAATATCACAGCGCCGCTGTTACCCAAGTCCACCGGGTTTTGGATTTTCAGGAAGAGGCGTGATCTTTTAGGGCAAAGAACTTGAACTGGATCACAATGGGCCGTGAAAGGCTTAACAAGCCATCGACCAGCTTTGTGCTCTTGGCAATTGCAGGAAGCAAAGGATTGCTTAGGGGAGTGCCACACCAATCCATCTACAGGTTCGACTGAACTTGTTCTTCTGCTTCCAAAAGACTCCCTGATTCTGTTCAGGTCAAAAATGCTTGCTGCCAAATGGTATCTTTCTTTCGGAAGTTGTTTCCAGCGAGGACACATTTTATCGATCTTTAAGGGTATAATGATGTCGCCGAATCCGCAGCCGAAAAGTGTAACTGCGTCTATGGAACGAGTGAGGTCCACCCAGCCGTACCCTAGGGAATCGAGAGTAGCGACGCGGGGACGAGGGTCGTATCCGGTAGCCAATTCTTTGAAATCCCAGCCCTCTAGATGTGTTCTTGACCGCCATTTTAGGTTGATGCCATTCTGACCCGCCAAATGCTTCTGGTGTTCCATAATCAGCTCTAGGATGCTGTATTGCTGTTCGACGAGATCTTCCAAGAGTGTGACGCCTTCCTTTTTTTTACAAGCCTTGAATGCTTCGATGTCGTCTTGACCTGGTTTCGACTTTACCTCTTCTTCCTTAGAAACCTCATTCTTACCAGGCCAGATCTCAAGTACCCTATTGTTCGGGTTTATGAGAACGTCGACTGCAGAACGCACGCTCTCTCACGGAACGATGCCCCTCCTGACCACTCGCGCAGTATCATCGCCATCACCGGCCTCGACGGCCACGCATACGGGTCGTGGAGGGGAAAGGGGAACCTCGGGAGGATGCGGCTGCGCGACTTTCTGTCCAAGGACCTGCCGTGCTGCCGCACGATGATCTACGGGTACAACTCGAAGCTGTCGACCTACGGAATCGAGACGATCATGGACGATGGGCGGGGGCTGATAGAGGAGCTGAAGAAGATCCGGGACACAGCGGAGGTGAGCAGGGTCGTAGGAGGTAGTGGTGCGTTGCGCTGACACTGCCATTCTGCCAGCTACGGAAGCGGCCGCTGTTCTTCGTCGCGCACAGCTTCGGCGGCATCATTCTTGCTCATGTGGGTAGTGGGGTCTAGCACGTCTATATAGTTGGCTAAGGGTGCAGTGTCTTATGAAAGCGGTCCAAACCAACGAGGACGACCACCCGACGATAGCGTCTCTGCACAAAGCTACATACGGGATGCTTCTTTTCGGGATCCCGCACAAGGGCCTAGTGGTAGACGACATCGAGAAGATGTTGGCTGGACAGAACAAGCATCCGCGAGGCGCACTGCTCGAACAGATCCGATCTAAATCGGATTTGCTCGCGTTTCAGCTGGCAGATTTCAAGAACCTCATGCGCGACCGAAAAGTCGTGAGCTTCTATGAGACGGGCCAGACCAGGCAGCTTGAGTTTTTACGGCAGTCACGCGGGAACGCAGCAACAGGGTGTTACTGACGGTGCACAACAGGACAGCGAAAGTAAACGCTGGAAGCGGACGGGCGAGTTCGTCACGGCTGTCAACACCGACTCAGCTCTTCTCCAGCTGCCGGACTCTATCGAAGACGAGGTTCCTGTCGATGCAGACCACTCGATGATGGTCAAGTTCGACAGTACGAGCCGGCAAGGGTACAGCAGCGCGCGAGCGAAGCTTCAACAGTTTGAGCAGGATGCTCCAGGTGTGGTCGCGGGTCGTTTTCGTATGTAGATGCCTATCCTACCTTCTTGATCCTGCACCGCAATTCCTGATCGCACGGCATTGTCATGCGCTCTAACGGATAGTGAAGGCGTCCTAGAAAATGAAAAACGCGGCAACGTGCATTGGATGGTTCCCCGCGCCGTTAACAGCCTGTTCATCGGTCGTGCCGAGCTTATAGATCGAATTCAACAGGCTTTTGATGTTGGCAAGCGTTCCGACACTAGAGCGCAACAGCGGTTCGTCATTACCGGCTGGGGGAGAGCGAAGTCTGCCTAAAGGTAGCAGAACGGATGCGAGAAGAGTGGGTTGCGCCTGCAAATGATGAGTGCACTGATCTGACAACGACAGTTTCTGAGGGGTATTCTAAGTCAACGTTAGCAATCCGACAACGGCCAAGAACGACTTCGTCGCCATCGCAAAGGCGCTAGGGCTTTCTGTTGAGAGCATCGACGAAGCGCGACAGGCCCTCGCAAGCACGAAGCGGCGCTGGCTCCTTGTCCTGGATGATGCCGACGACCCGAGGTCGAACTATACAGCATACATTCCGTCCGGAGCCGAAGGCGCAATAATCATGACGTCTCGCATTCCCGACTGCAGGCGGTATAGCACAGCCGGGCATGAGATGCTGGAAGGCCTCGGCCTGGAGGACTCAACCGAACTTCTGCTCAGAGCTGCGGCTATTGACGCGACGTTACGGCCGTGTCACCAAAAGCAAGCACAGGATATCGTCGAGCTTGTATGTTCACACACACTCGCGCTGATCCAGGCCGGGGCATACATTGCTGAAGGACATTGCCGGCTGGACCAGTATCCTGAAAAGTACGAGCGACAGCGCAAACGGCTACTCGAACACCATCCGGAGCAGGAACAGTCGCGGTACCGGCATGTGTACGCTAACTTGGAGGCCTCGATCGAGGTGCTTTCCCGCTCCGACACCGTCGACCAGGACGCGCTGGACTTGCTTGGTGTTCTGGCCATGGTGCATTCCACTGTGCTTCCGCTGCAAGTCTTTGAAGACGCATGGTCAGGCTCGAGGCAAGTGCTCGAGCGGAAACGCGCGAGCAACACCGGGACGGATGAGGTGGATGCAACGACGCCATGGCACGTCCCTCAATTGCCTGAGCTCGTAGGCGCACGAGGAGACGGATGGGATGACTATCGCTTGGTGAGAGCAAGCGGTCGCCTTGTCTCGCTCTCGTTGGTTACACGGCACGGCCAGGGCAGCTTGGACGGACTATCGATGCACCCACTTGCGCATGCATGGGCAAAGGACCGGCTGGAGAAGGCGTGGCAACGACAGAGTTGGACGTCCACAGGATGCCTGATTGCGCTGTCTCGGGGGCAGTCGAATCTGTGGCAAGTGCGCCAAAAGGAGCTACGGCCGCACATGCAGTCCTTCCTCTCAGCTGAGATCGACGTTGTCTTGTCGTACGGAACGCACGAGGCGATGCTCCCTATCTTGCTGGCATGTGGTTGGATATTCAACACCATGAGAGAAGATGGGAGGCTCGCAAGACTGTTGGACAGCATCTACACTGAGTATCGGATTAGGCCATCACAGCCAGCGGAGGAGTATCTGCCAGTATGGGACCTTGCAGCGAGCAATATGCATTACATGGGCAAGGTCAAGCAGGCGGTGGCGCTGCTGGAGCACGTAGTCAAGGTTCGTGAGACTACGGTGGCAGAGAAGCACCTCGATCGGCTGGCATCGCAGCACGAGCTTGCCAGTGCGTACCAAGACAATGGACAGGTCAAAGAGGCGGTGGCGCTGCTAGAGCACGTAGTCAAGGTCGAAGAGACTACGTTGTCAGAGAACCACCCCGATCAGCTAGCGTCGCAGCACACGCTTGCCCGTGCGTACCAAGACGATGGACAGGCCAAAGAGGCGGTGGCGCTGCTGGAGCACGTAGTCAAGGTCAGTGAGACTACGCTGGCAGAGAACCACCCTTCTCGGCTGGCATCGCAGCACGAGCTTGCTATTGCGTATCGAGCCAATGGACAGGTCAAAGAGGCGGTTGAGCTTCTAGAACATGTGGTTCAAGTAAAACAAGAGGTCTACAATCCTGACCATCCTTCTAGATTAGTATCTGAGAGTGTTCTACAGTCCTGGTATGCTGCGGGGTAGCTCTGCTAGGCTTAAATTAACATGCATTTTGTCACCCTTCTTCGCCTATACTTCGAACTCCACAGTCAGAGCTGATTAAGCATGATACGTAGGTAAACATGTAGATTAAAGCAGCGGCTAGAAAACTAGCGTGGTACATTGCATTGCCACCGCATGCAGGGAGGATGGCCGACCCGCACCGGCCCTAGGGTTGTTGAGGAGACGCTCGATTTTTTGGCGTGGACGGTCTTGAATAGTCGGCGTTGTGACCACTGAGGGTGGTGGGCGCTAACGTATTAGGTCAGCAAGTGCACGTTCCCACCAAATGCACGCTCCCCACCAAAATCGCGAAATATTTAACACGCGATAACTCTACTAATATAGCAGCTATAGAGGCAGCTCTTATAGTAATTAAATTATATAAATCTCTTAAATTAGTTTCTTACGCGTAAATTACTAAAAAGTTTAGCGTTAATTAGTTAACTCTATTGCAGCGCGCGCGTAGGGTAACTAGGATAATAGCTACCTACTTTAAAAATTAATAATTACTTAATAACGCGGCTAAAAAGACTCTTATAAAATATATTAAGAGCCTTAGTACTTAAGGCCTACCTCCTACGCTTTATATAATATAAAATTTCACGTTAGAAATAGCTAGAAAAGCTGCTAGCGTAAAGTAGGTAGGGCGCTTTATAGAGTAATATAACCTTAAGCTTATCTTATAATAGACCTCTAGCCTTAACGCCTAGCGCTAAAAAGCTAATTTAGCCTTTAAGTACTTACTATACTTTAACCTTTTAATATATAAAATTAAACAGTATAACGTTAACACGTTATAAGGGACTAGCTCTATACTACTAGGCCGCACATCTAAAAGATATAGCACGCAGTATCGGTTTCTAATACTAGGCGTGGTATAGAATAATATATATACTAATACGAAGGTATGTATAGGCGTCGCCTTAGCGAGGGCACGTGTAAGGTAGTAGATACTAATGTAGGCGTAATATACGTAGTATATATATAATATAGATAAAAAGGCTTTCTTATTAAAGTGCTTAGTAAATTAAAGAGGGTCTTCTTCTAAGAATAGTATAAAAGTAGGAGAACTTAGTATATATACTAGAATAGTAATTATAAGTAAATAACGTTAATAGCGTATATTTACGCTAATAGAACTATACTAACTTTAGCGCTAATTTATTAGATAACATCTAGTAATATATAAGATACCTAGTTATAAGATTTTAACACCTAAAATTATAAGGCCTTTTTTACCTCCTCTTCTTTACGCTAGATAAATAATAAAATAGGCCTTAGCTAGCTATAGCAGGTCTTTAACTAGAAGATAAAGACAAAGGCTGTAACGCCTATCTTCGTTCCTTATTAGCATTCTACTAGAATAGGCCTAGCACGTGCCTAGTTATATAACAGCTCTTATATAGCCTTAGTATTATACTACTATAACTTCGTAAGGATTTCTCTTATCTCTATTTAAATCTATACCTTTACTTCTTAAGTGCCTATATCCGCCTGCTATGCAGTGCCTTATAAAGGCATAAAGAGGCTATTATCTCTTAATTCTTAATAGCTATAGGTCTTACGTAATAATAAAATTTATTAATTTCTATAACGCTAATAGGATTCTGCTAGCTATATATCTGCTCTATAGCATCTATACGCTTTAGCTGCTTAATATTAGAGTATTTAGCCCTCTTATAGCTACTTACTCTGCTAGGCTTACGCGCTTTATAAAAAGTTATTAAGGCCTCTCTAGTATTATAAAACGAAACTTTTAGAGGTTATTTAAAACTGCCTAGAACTCTACGCTAATTTAAAAAGTTATTCTTAGCGTCTTTAAAGCTACTAGGCTTAAGCCTTTTATTTCTAATAAAATCCTTATACGCTTTACCTTTTAATTACCTAAGCGCCTATTCTTAAGCGGTAGTAGCTTATTTATACTTAGCGCTAGTAACTAGCTAAAAATTAAGTCCCTACTTTATAAGGTAGTTAAGAATATATATAATTTATACGCTATAAAGCTTACGCGTATAGTCTATATAATTACTACTATAAATTAGCTTTTAAAGTATAAAAATAAGTATCTTAAAGAGGCTCTACTAAATAAGAAAAAGCGCTGCTAGTAAGGTAAGGCTTTATAGCTTTAAGCGCTAGAGAATTATAATAGTAGGGCTATATTTTAGTCGCCCGTAAAGGTTTAGAGAGCTAAGAACTTTTAGACTAAGAAAAAGGCAGAGGAGGTAATAATATAAGCCTAGAAGAATAAGAATATAAAGCTTAGAGAGTAGTAAAAGCTTTAAAAGGTAGCTCTACTAGAGGAGAGGCACCGCGAGAGAGCTACCGCTAAAATAGAGCGCGCCTAGAAGCGTAAGTAGAAGGCCCTTAAAGCTTATAAAGCGCGCTAGGCTAAAGCTATTAAAAAATAACTTCGTAATAAGCTTAAAGCTTTCTAAAAGGATAAGTAGAGGAGTCTTAAGCCCTTCGTATTAAATATAAAGAATATTAAATATATATAGCCTAAGATATTGCCTATTAAAGTTAAGATGCCTAATATTAGCTCCTTAATGCGTACTTGTAAAATACGCCCCCCCTAGCGCTTTCTATAGCTAATAAGAGGCTAGGATTATTACCCTAGACCCTCTAAGTATTACTTTAAAAAAAATCTAATAATTTTATAATATATATATAGCGGTATAGCTTTAAGTTTATTAGTAGCAATCCTGCTAAAAGCGTGCATTTAGTAGGAACGTGCACTTGCTAACCTAACGTGCTAAATTAGCTAACGCACGATCTTACCTAGCATATACTTTTAGATAGTTACTATCTATATCACGCCTATATTAGTATCCACTACCCTGCACGGGCCCTCGCTAAGGCGAGACCTACACATACCTTCGTATTAGTATATATATTATTCTATACTACGCCTACTATTAGAAACTAATACTACGTGCTATATCTTTTAGATGTACGGCCTAGTAGTATAGAGCTAGTTTCTTATAATCTATAAACTTAAAGCTATAGAGCTATATATATTATAAAATTATTAGATTTTTTATAGTAATAATTAGAGGGCCCTAGAAAGAAATTCTAGCCTCTTATTAGCTACCTAAAGCGCTAGGGAAGGCAGATTTAGCAGGTACGCATTAAGAGGCTAGCATTAGGCACCTTAACTTTAATAGGTAATAACTTAGGCTTAGTAGGCTTAATATCCTTTAGCCTTTTTACTAAGGCCTTAAGGCTATGCTAATTACCCTTTTTAGAAGCTTTAAGCTTATTATAGAGTTATTTTTTAATTACTCTAGCCTTCTAAAGTTTCTAAGCTTTAAGAGCCTTTTACTTATAGGCTTAGTCCTACTTTATTTTAGTAGTAGCTCTCTCGCGCTGCCTTTATTTAAGCAGAGCTACTTTTTAAAGCTTTAGCTGCTCTCTCTACTTTATATTCTTATTCTTTTAAGCCTGTATTGCTCTCTCCTTAGCGTCTTTATATTTCTAGAGATTACGCGCTTTCTATACCTTAGCTAGGGACTAAAATATAGCTCTACTATTATAATTCTCTAGCGCCTTAAGTAGTAAGGCCTTGCCTTACTAGCGGCGCTTTTGCTTATTTATAAGGGCCTCTTAGAGCTGCGTAACTTTATATTTAAGTAGAGTTTTCTAGATTATAATTATATAAATTATATAGAAGAGTTTTAAGACTCTAGAATTATAAATATCTTTAATAACCTAGCGTAATAAGCGCTTAATTTTTTGCTAGTTGCTAGCGCTAAGTACTAATAAGCTACTACTATTTAAAGATAGGCGCTTATTCTTACTAGCGTGGACTTAGGCGAGGCTTTTATTAGGGTTAAGCGGCTCTAGCCTAGTAGCCTTAAAGGCCTTAGAGATAGTCTTTTTAATTAGCGCTCTATTCTAGGCAGCTTAAAAAAGGTAGTAGAAGTCTCTTTTAATAATCTTAGAGAGCTTATAGTAGCTATCTATAAAGTAGGCGAGGCCCGCGCTATACGCGCTTATAAGCGGCCTAAAGACGTAGATATCTAATAGCTAAAGGATATAGGTGCTATAGGGCGAAAATATAGCTAGCAGAATCTTATTAGCATTATAATAGTTAATAAAATCTATTATTACGTAAGATTTATAGCTATCTAGAATTAAGAGGTAATAGAATTACCTTACTGTAAGGGACTAGCTCTATACTACTAGGCCGCACATCTAAAAGATATAGCACGCAGTATCGGTTTCCGATAGTGGGTGTAGTATAGAATAATATATATACTAATATGAAGGTATGTGTGGGTCTCGCCTTAGCGAGGGGCCCGTGCGGGGTAGTAGATACCAATACAGGCATAACACTTACCTTCGCCTTTATCTCTTAATTAAATACCTATTTAAGCTAATTAAGGTTAATATTATAGTTAGTCTAGCCTAATAGTAATAAGGTTAAAAAAGGCTCTATTAACTTCTAGGTTAAAATCCTACAGCTAGGTATTCTATATATTACTAGAGGCAGCTTAATAAATTAAGCTTAGCGTTAGCGCTAAGCTATTAACGTAAATATAAGCTATTATTATAATCTATTCTCTATTACTATTCTAGAGTGTTTTTCTAAACTTCCTAACGTTATACTAGCTCTAGAAGAATAGCCTTTTTAACTTAGCTATTACTCTAATAAGAAAGCCTTTCTTATCTATATTATATATATACTAGCTGTTAATCTTATATTACTTAATTTTACGCATTAAAAGCTTAAAGTATAGCTTATATTTCTATGCTAAATTAGCCTTAAAGCGCGTAGCATTAATTCTAGAGGTCTATCGCGAGATTAACCTATTGCTATAGTGCTTAATAAAGCGCGTAACCTAGCATTTACTAACGTCCTTTTTAGTAATTTCTAAGGCAAAATTTTGTATTATTTGCCTTATAGGAGGTAGCCTGCGCTTATTAAGGTCCTTAATATACTCTACAAGGGCTTGTTCTTGCGATTCGTTAAGGTTGCGATATTTAATAATTTTCTTAGCATTAGACTGCTAAACCCTGTAATGGTTAATACGTTAAGGCGTTTCGAGTGTAGCTTCCAGCAAGCACCAGATGAGATCATGAGCGGATCCGACCAGGTGCCTGCAACTGGACCCACTGCGGGAACCAAAATGGAACCCACGGCTAACCAGGCACAATTGAAAATCGACATGTAACAATTCCGAAAAGAGGGATGGCGTGTTCGTATCGCACTGAATTCTTCCGAATGACCTTAAGCTCACTTCGATAAGAGGGAGAAATGTGCAGACTCGACCAAACCAAATACTATTACTGTTGGGTATCTAAGCCCATCAATTGCCCGCTGAAGAATAGGCTTTATGCGAGAATAGAGCTGGCGATCCTGCTTCAGCCATCGCTTTCCCCCTGGGAAAGCCTTCCTCCCTGAAGGCGCTGCATTATCTCCATCTCCTCGTGATCTATGTCGCTTTGTACAAATACATACGCTTGACCGTAAAGCTGGTATTGCCAGCGACAGTCACACCCACCGCCACATTGTTCCCTTCCTTGTGATTCGCACCCGACAAGTCGATACAATAGTATCCCCCCTCCTGCGTGATCTTTGCTTCCTGGAAGTCTTGCTTCTGGTCCCCGTCAAGCAACTCAACGCTCTCAATCGTCACTTGGCCCCCAGACAGTCGTATCTCCAGCCTGCTCCAAGCGAAGCGATGGTCCCTGAACCTGCCCTTGATGTTGTCGACAACTTTGGATTTTGGTGCGGCGTTCCCGACATTGACGTACCAGACCAGCCGGGTCCGGTGCTTCCGGTGCACCGTCATTGAGCGATCGAGGAGGTACTCGAGAGGAGGGTTCTCTTGGGTCGAGGAAACGTGGACGTAGGCGCCCAAAATCGAGGAGTTGATTTCGCGCGGCGACTTCTTCGGGCTTGCATCTGTAGGCATGTTGCTAACGAGTTGTATTGATATAATATATGCTATGGACAATGTACTTGATGGATACGCTTTGTTCAACTTTGCATCTGGACGCGTCTTTGGTCCTTATAAGATAGGCGGTCCATTTTGGGCCAAAGCGGGGTAGAAAAGCTGGTGCCTAAACATTGTCAGCGACTTGCATCCACCAGTGCGCTTAAGAACCATCGAGGATATGAACGCCTAACTTAATTATTAGGGCTGTGTCAGCAGCAGCATAATTAGCGGTATTTAGGGTACGTTAGATGATTACGAACTGAAATACTTCAGTTCACTACCGCCAGCAAGGAGGGCGGCCGACCCGCTCTGGCCATAGAGTTGCGGAGCTGGAGCAGTTTGTTAGTACCCATGAAGGGGGCTCGGGACGTGCTGGTATTGACTTACGGTGTCAGCGGAGCTCGCTCCAGCGGTCGCTCCGGAGTTGCGCAGATCTGGGCTAGGTCCCTTCTAGGGACAAAAAAGGCTCCACAGCGGGAATCGGAACAGGACCCAGGGGGGCTAAATCTGGCCCGGCCAAGGTGCGGGAGCGGGAACTTGTTTTGGCTTGGTGTTGAGGGGCTCGCCCGCGGAGCAGCACCAGCCACATGTACAGGTGGTAGCATGAATGGGCTGCTAGCGCCCGCCATACGAGGGAGCAGCTCGTAACATAACACGCCATCTACGATTTCTTACACCTATACAAATCTGTATAGGTTTTGCTAAGAGCTAATATAACTAGATTTTTTTTCTTTTTTAGTAGGAAAATAAAAATTAACAAAGATTAACCGCTCCGCGCTAGCTAGGCTTTTAAAGCTCTTAGCTACCTATATATAGCTCTAAAACCTCTGCTTTAGCACCTTACTTATTAAAAGCGCGCCTAAAATTACGCCCTCTACTAGAACATAGGGCTACTATATACTAATATCTCTTACTAGCTTAGTATACTCTATATAACAGTTAGAGCTTTGTTATAGTTAGCAAGACTAAATAAGACCTAAAGAAATAATTCGCAAACGGATGCCTGCTAAGGAAGTATATAACGGCCTAATATACTAACTAAGGATAGGCTACGTAACTAATAGCTACGCTAAGGACTATTAATAGTTATAATAGTAACTATTACAACTAGCAATAGCTCTACTACTAACTATTAACCTAGAACCGCGTGTATATAGAAATAATAGGAATTTCTATAATTCCTAGTATTTAACTTATTTATTAATCTATTATTTAGATTCTAGTAAGTATTATTAATTTAACTATCTTATAACTTTAATACTAACTACCCTATTACTTACTTACGTAACTAATAACCTCTACTCCTCTTTATTACTTCTGCCTAAGAACTAACTTACCCCTTTAGAATTAGCTATCCTATAGAAACGTAATATATTAAATACCCTTAATATAAGTAACTTTAAAGGCCTTATAGTAGTTACTAACTCTAAGAATAAGGTAGCTAAGCTAGACCTATATAAAAGGAACTATAATAAACTTAAAGGATAGCTTTTTTAACTTAAACTCTACTTCTATATCTCTAAACTAGAAGTAGAGAGTAAGAAGAAAGTTATCTTTATAGTATTATACTTATAAGATAAAGTAGATAACTAAATTTAACTATACCTTGTAAGCTATCTAGCTAAAAAAAAAACTATAAAGATAATATAATTAACTAGATTATTAAAGACTATAAAATCTTTAAGAAAGAACTTAGGTAACTCTTTAGTATTATAAATAAAGTGCCTCTTACTAAATAAGCTATCTAGCAACTCTAATAAATATACTCTATTATAGACTATACTATATATTTTAAAAAGTACGTAGTATAGCTTAACTAGAAGAAGGTACCCTTAAAAGTTATATATAAATAAGGTTTAAAACCTAAGATCTATAAGAAACTACTATAATCTAGAAATCTTATATTAAGATCTAAGAATGTAAAATAAAGGGCGAAAAGGATAGAATAATAGTAGAGGAGCGGGGCAGCACTATACTACTCGTAACTATAGTTACGTAATAAATTACTATTCCGCTAAGCAAGAACATCCCGCTAAGTAAGACATAGCTAACTATCTCTAGATGGCTCTGCTATGCCGCACGCCGCAGATAGCGAAATTATAAAGGGATAGTACTGTTATATATAGGAACTCTAGAAATCCCTATAATTTCTAGTATTTAACTTATTAATATATCTATTATTTAGATTCTAGTAAGGATTATTAATTTAACTATCTTATAACTTTAATACTAACTATCCTATTAATTACTTATATAACTAATAACCTCTTCTCCTCTTTATTACTTCTACCTAAAAACTAACTTATCCCTTTAGAACTAGCTACTCTATAAGAACGTAATATATTAAACATCCTTAATATAAGTAACTTTAAAGACCTTACTGCAGTTACTAATCCTAAGAATAAAGTAGCTAAGCTAGACCTATACTATAGGGACTATAATAAACTTAAAGAATAGCTTCTTTAACTTAAACTCTACCTCTATATTTCTAGACTTAAGATAGAGGGTAAGGAGAAAGTTATTCTTATAGTATTATACTTATTAGGCAAGGCAGCTAACTAGATCTAACTAAACCTAATAAGCTATCTAGCTAAGAAAAACTATAAAGGCGACGTAATTAACTAGATTATTAGAGATTATAAGAACTTTTAGAATAAACTTAGGCAATTCTTTAGTATCGCGAATAAAGTACCCCTTGCTAAATAAGCTATTTAGTAACTCTAATAGATATACTCTATTATAAACTATACTATACACTTTAAAAAGTATATAGTATAGCTTAACTAGAAGAAAGTACCCCTAATAGTTATATATAAATAAGGCCTAAAGCCTAAGATCTATAAAGAACTACTATAATCTAGAAACCTTATAGCCTTTTTAAAGAACCTCCATAAGGAGTCTGTCACGCCTACATTGGTATCCACTACCCCGCACGTGCCGTCGCTAAGGCGAGGCCCACACATACCTTCGTATTAGTATATATATTATTCTATACCACGCCTAGTATCGGAAACCAATACTGCGTGCTATATCTTTTAGATGTGCGGCCTAGTAATATAGAGCTAGTCCCTTACAGAGTCTATCTAGATTAACGCTAAGTAGTATAAACTACATTAAGAATTATGCTAATAAGAATAGAAGCTATATTCTAGCTTTAGAAAACTACCTAATAGCTATCTAATAAAGCCTTTTAACTTAAGTAAATAAACGCAGCACTACTACTATAATAAATATAGAGATTAGCTAATAGAGAGAATCTAGTATAATAACTTAGAAAAAGAAAAAGAGAGAGGACTAGGCTTTTATAAGCCGTACTAGCGTAACTTTAGAGAACCTTTAATAGGATTATAATTCTATAGAGTAGAAACGCGTAAATATATTACGTATAGTAAGCTAGGCTACTTTATAAAGAACTACTATTCTAAAAATAAAGTTAAATAATAACTAAATGTAATATTAAAAGAAGACTAGAAAATAGATAAAGAATAGGACGTAGTTAGTAAGATTAAGAATCTTAATCTAGAAGCTATAGAATAACTAGACACCCTAAATAAAAAATTATATAAAGATCTAGAAGAACTTAAAGATAAAGAGAAACTCTACTACTCTATCTAATAGGCACTAACCCTATACCTAGATGCTAAAGAACCTTACCTAGGTACACTTTATTATGGTATTCTACCTAGATCCCCTAACACTGCTAAGTCCTACTTGTACTATTATTAGTACGCCTAGAACTATTCTCTAAACTTTACTCTAACTAGCAGTTAGTTTGCGTACTAGAAGCATAGACTACCCCTCTAAGTATTTCTACTTTACACCTATTTTACTATTTCTATTCTATATATAACGTTTTATATTACCTAGATATTACACGCAGTAATTAATTAGTCTTTACTATAAGAACTAAAGGCCTACTTATTATATTCTTATAATATTACGTTATATTTTTACTCTTAGCTATTATAGCTACTAACGTAGACTTAATATAATAGATCTTTACTAAACTAGCGTCTATCTAAGCTAGTAGTAAGGTAATTAAGGCTAGTAATAAAGTATTATAGTAGACTCTTACCTAGTAAGAAGCCTAATACTATAATAATATAGCTGCCCTTTAATAAGAATTTAAAGAACGTTTAGCTACTATTAAATAGTTAGCCTCTTTCTTACCTAAAGCTATAGTAGAGGCTAAGGTTTAACTAGCGCCTATAACTACCTAAAAGTCTAGAACTAGCTTATCTCTCTTCTAATAGACGCCCTTAATAACCTAAGCTGCTTTAAATATCTAATCTAAGAAGCTCTCTAACTTACTATTATTTATAGAAAAGAAAAAGAACCTACTACTCTTTCTAACTAAGCTCTAATATAAGCTTAAAGAAAACTCTAACTAATTTTCTAATAAAGAAGCGTAATTAATTTATACTTACTCCTAACTTAAATAAGACCTAGCTACTCTTATTAACCTATTAATAGGAAAGAATATTTATACTATAGAATAATTTATTAGGTTTCTTTAAGCTACTTATAGTAACTTAAACTATAAATTAACTACCTAGAGCTAACTAGATAACTTAAAGTAAGAGAATAAGAGTTTCCTCTTTTACTTTACTAACTTCTAACGCCTAATTACTAATATAAACCTAAATAAGGGTGCCTAGATTAACTAGCTTTACTATTCTCTGTTAGATAACTTTTACTAAGTAATAGTTAGTATCTTAATTCTCTTATCTCTAAATAACTATGCTAACCTAATTACCTTATATAATAATAATATAAGGTACCTTCTAGCCTACTACTCTACTCTAACTACCTCTTAATACTCCTCGCCCTCTTATAGAGATTTTAATATAATAGAAATAGACTTAAGCTATACACCTACTAGATTAAAGAAGCGTAAGTACTATAGAAAGAAAGAACTATACTTTAAGTATAGTAAATATAGCTATATCTTCTATAACTATTCTATTCCTCTTTTCTATACCTAAAATAATAGCGTTTCTGCCTCTATCTACTCTGCTACTCCTTTAACTTATTAGTAAAGAAGTTCTAGCCTAACTACCTTATTCTATAGCCCTTCTTAATAATCCTACTAAAGCTATAGCTATAGAAGTTTATAAAAAGGCTTATTCTAGAGTTAAGTTACTCTCTAGAACCTATATTATATTAGATCTTTACTAACCTTTAGACTGCCTCCCTAACTAAGGATTAGAAGCATTAAATTAATATACCTATCTTATTAAAATAGAGTAGACTTATTACTATAGTCTAAGCCCTTATTAACTTAGAAGCTAATAGTATTAGATATATAAATTATAATCTAGCGCGCTAATTAAATCTCTAACTAAAACTACTTACCTAGACACTGCACTTAACTAGATTTAATAGAAAATAACTTAAAGAAGGTTCTATTTTATATATAACCTTTGCTATAATTACCTACTATAGTTATAAGAAGTAATTAGAGCTATACGTAACTAATACTAGAAGATATAAGCTAATACTAGGCTAACCTTAGTTATATTAATATAAGGTTGCCTTTAATTCCTAGAACTAAGTCCTAAAGTTTACCTTCTTCTAATACTAGGCTAGTTGCCTGCGCTAATACTAATATAAAACTAGAACCTAAGAGCTTATTACTATAGGCACCTAGATACCTATAGGCGAAAGACTAATAGAAGTTTAGAGAAAGTTATCTCTAAAACCCCTATATAAGGATACCTAATAGTTGCCTAGTACTAATAATAGAGAACTAGATATCTGCTATATTAGAGTAGCACCTCTAATAATTCTATGTTATAGTATCCTCTCTAGATTCCCTAACACTGCTAAGTCCTATTCGTACTATTATTGGTACGCCTAGAACTATTCTCTAAACTTTACCCTAACTAGCAGTTAGTCCGCGCACTAGAAGCATAGACTACCCCCCTAAGTATTTCTGCTTCGCACCTATTTTGCTATTTCTATTCTATACATAACGTCTTATATTTACCTAAATATTATACGTAGTAATTAATTAGTCTTTGCCGCAAGAACTAAAGGCCTACTTATTACGTCCTTATAATATTACGTTGTGTTTCTACCCCTAGCTGTTATAGCTACTAACGCGGACCTAATATAATAGATCCTTACTAAACTAGCGTTTATCTAAGCTAGTAGTAAGGTAATTAAGGCTAGTAATAAAGCGTTATAGCAGACTCTTACCTAGTAAGAGGCCTAACACTATAATAATATAGCTGCCCTCTAATAAGAATTTAAAGAACGTTTAGCTATAGTTAAATAGTTAGCCTCTCTCCTACCTAAAGCTATAGCAGAGGCTAAGGCTTAACTAGCGCCTATAACTACCTAAAAGTCTAGAACTAGCTTATCTCTCTTCTAATAGACGCCCCTAATAACTTAAGCTGCTCTAAATATCTAATCTAAGAAGCTTCCTAACCTACTTATTATTTATAGAAAAGAAAACAGACCTACTACTTTTCCTAACTAAGCTCTAATATAAGCTTAAAGGAAACTCTAACTAATTCCCTAATAAAGAAGCGTAATTAATTTACGCTTACTCCTAACTGTTAAGATTTAAGAATGTGGAACAAAGGGCGGAAAGGATAGGATAACAGCGATAATACGGGGCAACGCCGCAACACCGTAACTAAGATTAGGTAACAACACTATCCCGCCAAGCCACAACATCCCGCTAAGCGAGGGATGGTTAACTATCCCTAGATGGCTAAACTATCCCGTACTTTTAGGATAACGGCACTCTAAAGGGATAGCATCGCTGTATATAGGAATAATAGGAACTCTTATAGTTCCTAGTATTTAACCTTATTTAATAATCTATTATTTAGATTCTTATAAGTATAATTAATTTAATAGTTTTATAACTTTAATACTAATTCCTATTACTTACTTACGTAACTAATAACCTCCTTCCCTATTATTACTCCTGCTTAAGAACTAACTTACCCTTATAGAATTAGCTACCTCGTAGGGACGTAACATATTAAATACCCTTAATATAAGTAACTTTAAAGGTATTACCGCAGTTACTAACTCTAAAAATAAGGTAGCTAAGCTAGACCTGTACTATAGAGACCGTAATAAACTTAAAGAATAAATCCTTTAAATTAACCTCTACTTTTATATCTTAGAACCTAAGATAGAGGGTAAGAAGAAAGTTATTCTTATAGTATTATACTTACGAGGCGAAGCAGCTACCTAGATCTAACTATACCTCTTAAGCTACCTAGCTAAGGAGAATCGCGAAGGTAATACTATTAACTAGATTATTAAAGACTATAAAAACTTTAAGAAAGAACTTAGATAGCTTTTTAGAATTACTAACTAAGTACCTCTTACTAAATAAGCTATATAATAGCTTTAACAGACGTATTCTATTACTAATTACGCTATGCACTTTAAGAAATACGCTATATAGCTTAACTAGGAAGAAGTACCTTTAATAGTTATATATAAGTAAGGCTTAAAACTAAAAATCTGTAAAGAGCTACTACGCTCTAGAACCCTTATTACTTCTCTAAAGGACCTTTATAAAGAATCTATTAGGATTAACGCTAAATAGTATAAGTTATATTAAGAACTGCGCTAGCAAGGATAGAAGCTACGCCCTAGCTTTAAGAAGCTACCTAATAGCTATCTAATAAAGCCTTAAACCTTAGGCAGTTAACTATAACGCTACTAATATAATAATTATAGTTATTAGCTAATAAAAGGAATCTAGTATAATAACATAGAGAAAAGGGAGTTAGGAGGACTAGGCTTTTATAAGCCTTACTAGCGTAACTCTAGAGAACCTCTAATAAAACTATAGTTCTAAGAAGTAGAGACGCGTAAATACTTTATATATAGTAAGCCTAGCTACCTTACAAGAAACTGCTATTCTAGAAATAAAGTTAAATAACAGCTAAATATTATAATAAAGAATAACTAGAAAATAGAGGAAGAAGAATAGGACGTAGTTAATATAATTAAGAGAATTAATCTAGGAATAATAGAACGCCTAGATACTCTAGATAAATAACTATATAAAGATCTAGAAGAACTTAATAGTAAGAAAGAACCCTATTACCCTATCTAGTAAGCACTAACGCTGCACCTAGATGTAAAGGAACCCTACCTAGGCACGCCTGTAGTATAAGACTTCCTTAAAGAATTTAAGATATAACTACGCGATAGAGATGCTCTACTACATAAGATCCTAGAAAAGAAACTAAAGCTTATAGAAGAAAATAAAGGAAGACTCTACGTAGTTACCTAGGAAATAGAAGATACTATAAAGTATAACTATAAGTATTAAAATAAGAAATAGAAGTATAATAATAAACTGCTAAACTATTAACTACGCTACTACGTTAATATGCGTAACCTTAAATATAAAAGCATAAACTATATAGTATATATAGACGACTACTATAAAATATACTATAAAGCTAAGATTAATAGCAGTTACTTCCTAGAGGCTAGACATTAATGTAAGTAGGAATAGTTTAATTACCCTATAGACGAGTATAATAAACACCTATAGGATAAACGCAAAGCATAGTACTTCCTATAGAAAACTAACGCGGAAAACACAGTATGCACTCTGCTTATAGACGGTATCTGTATCTAGGATAAATAGTAAACCTGCCTAGAAGTAATGTGCAAAAAGCACTACTATAAAAAGAAAAAGGATAGTTTCTAATTACATCCTCTAGTATTTGCTATGCAAATTAACCCTAAATATAGTATAAGATATAAGCTACGCAGAGGATAAAGCAATAATAATAACTATTAAGCACCTAAACTTAGACGACAGCCTTTTTTAGGCTAGAACTAAGGCGAGAAGACGCCTTCTAAGAATTTAATGCTATAGGTAATAGGGCATTAATAAAACTCGCTGTTTAAGTTAAAGACATTAAGGCTAGAGCTATAATAAACTTAGGGGTATAAGAAAACTATATCTTACCTACTACTGCTAGGAAGGCTAGACTTATAATAAGATAAAAATAATAATT
>MU005587.1:233239-248285 GCA_010405425.1 Lentithecium fluviatile CBS 122367
CTATACCTAATACTTAAATAAACTAGTACCTAGTAGCCCAGCAACCTAACGCCTAATTTAAAAAAGAAAATAGGGGGGGGGTACTATTATAGTATCCTTCCTAGATCCTCTAACACTACTAAGTTCTATTCGTACTATTATTAGTACGCCTAGAACTATTCTCTAAACTTTACCCTAACTAGCAGTTAGTCTGCGCACTAGAAGCACAGACTACCCCCCTAAGTATTTCTGCTTTACACCTATTTCGCTATTTCTGTTCTATACATAACGTCTTGTATTTACCTAGATATTGCACGTAGTAATTAATTAGTCTTCGCCGCAAGAACTAAAGGCCTACTCGTTGCGTCCTCGTAACATTCTACTCTAATAACTAAACTATAAGATCTTTGCTACCTCTATAGCTAATATAAATAAAGCCTTAAAAGAAAGAAAGTATACTAACCTAGTAACGAAGGTACCCTATAAGTACTATAACTTATTATATATATTCTTCTAATAGAAAGCTAATAAACTGCCTAAGAGATAATTATATAACTATAAGATTAAACTAATACCTAGTAAACACCCTAAATATAAACCCCTATACAGTATATCTTAGAATAAACTAAAGGTACTATAGAAGTATCTTAATAATTACCTATTAAAAGGATTTATCTAAGCTAGCTTATTACCTATTACCTCCCTAGTTATCTTTATAAAGAAGCTAGATAGAGGTCTACACTTCTACGTTAATTACTAAGCGCTTAACGCCCTAATAATTAAGAACTAGTACCTAATCCTCTTACTATAGAAAACTCTAAGTTAGTTAAATAAGGCTAGGTTCTATATAAAGTTTAATATTATTACTACCTTTAATAAGCTATAAATAGCGAAAGGAGATAAATCGTTAACTACCTTCTAAACCTAATATAGTCTATTTAAATACCTAGTAATACTATTTAGCTTAGCTAATGCCCTAAGCACGTTCTAGCATTTTATAAATAACGTGCTCTAACTATACCTTAATATTTTCTATATAGCCTATATTAATAATATACTAGTCTATAGTAATTTCTTAGCTAAATATAAGAAGTATGTCTAACTAGTGCTTTATTACGTCCCTGTAAGGTAGCTAGTCCTATAAGGGTAAGTTAGTTCTTAGGCAGGAGCGACGACAGGGCGGAGGTTGTTAGTTACGTAAGTAAGTAACAGGTAGTTAATATTAAAGTTATAAAACTATTAAATTAATAATACTTATAAGAATCTAAATAATAGATTATTAAATAAGTTAAACACTAGAAACTATAGGGGTTCCTACTGTTTCTATATACAGCGATGCTATCCTGTTAAAGCGTTATTATCCTAAGAGTACAGGATAGTTAGCTATCTAAGGATAGTTAACTATCCCTTACTTAGCGGGATATTATAGCTTAGTAGAATAGTATTATTACCTAATCTTAGTTATAGTATTGCGGCGTTACTCTATATTATTACTATTATCCTATTCTTTCCGCCCTTTATTCTATATTCTTAGATCTTAATATTACCTCCCCTCTTTCTAGGTAATCGTCCTAATACCCCTGCTTATTCTTCTATGCTATACTAATTACAGGTATAAAATTTATAGTACCCTACGCTCTTATTCGTGTTCTATAGACCTTACTAACTATGCCTAAGGAATAATAAACTAATAGAGCGTGTGCGCCTCGCAAGGAAACTGTTAGTAGAACCGGTTCAGGTAGTTAGGGAGAGTTGGTAGGCTTAATGGACCGCAGCTATTAGAGCTGCTAAGCGACAGGATCCGTATGGCTGGCCATCGCCCTAGGCTTGTGTATACTAATTAATATCTAGCAGACAAGCTCGTATAGGTAATAATTAAATTCTAATTCTTATAGCTATAGCTATAGACGGGGCATATATATATGCCTCTTAATTCCTAAGCGTCGGCGCTGCCCGGCGGCCGGCGGCGGAGAACCGCTAACCTCGCTAGGCAGCTATTAATCTGTAATCCTATCTTATTAGTAATTAAACGCAACTAGTGTACTAACGTTCTAACACTTAGTAAAAACTAAAGAAAATAGCTGTATAGCCTTAGGCGCGTAAGACGCTAAATCCTTTATCCTTTCCTTTACGTGTAACCTATCTAATTAGGTTAATACTTAGTTAATTACTATTAATAAGGTTTTTTAGGGTGCTATTTAGTATAGCCTTTATTATAGCGTTAGCAGGGTTATTATTACTATTAATTCGCTATATCTTTATAATAACCCTGCGTTAATAGCCCTCCTATAGGCTTATAATATTAACTATAAGACGCTTCTCCTTTATAGTTTCTAGCTTTATTAAGCAGTCGTATAAAGACTATAAATTAGTAGCTAAGATAAGAGGAATTCGCTTAGCTTAGGCAGAGGGTAGAAGATTGTTAAGGGTAGATTTAATTAATATGCTAATATTAAATCCTAGAGTTATAGCGTACAGCTTAGCTACTAGTACGCTTTAGGTTACCTTTCTACTCTTAATTAATTTCTAATTAATTAGATTAAGCCTGCCTGCATTATTCGCTATTGCTACTATATATCTAATCTAACTACTAAGGTCCTCGTTATTAGTAAATAAGGAATTAGTAAATATAATTAGGCGCAGAGACCTTATATTAAGCTTAATATACCTTAAGCCTCTTATATTATTATTAATTTACTAGTCTAACGCAGTATTTAGCTTCTTAAGCTATGTATTTATTAGGTCTAGGTATTAAGCTGCATAAGCGAAGTTAAATGCCCGCTTAGGCTAGTATAATACAGCAATATATACCCCTCTAGCCCGCTAGGCTATGTATTACTTTAACAGCTTATTAGAGAGTAGTAATTTAGTTAGTAAAATCTCTTTTTCTAGCTAAATAAGCTGTAGGCGTGCTATCTGTAGCCGTTAGGTAATAGTATAGGTAGCTAATTTACTAGTAGGGGTGCTAATATTAATTCTATTAAATTATATTAGCGTACTAGCAGCGAGGCGCTTAAGAGGTTTAGTAGAAAATCTAGCCTTCTTTAACTTAGCTTTCTTATTAGCTAGGAAGATATTATTAGCCGCAATTAATATATTATCTACCTAGACAGTAATATACCTAATGCCCTTCGTAGTTCAGCGTAGTAGGCATAAGTTAAATGTTAAGTGGCGCATTCTTAACTAGTCGCGATAGTAGGCTAGGTAGGTGTTTACCTAATAGGTGCCTGCCTCTAGTAGTCTATATAGTGGCCAGACGACCTTAAGCAGCTGCCTGGCTGGCAGTTAAAGCTCTGGCGGAGGATATATGTATATATCCCTAGTAACCTTAGTAAGTAACTGCGTGTATGCCTAAGAGATATTATAAGAGAATATTATTAGCTAGAGAATAGCTATAATATAGAGTAGTAGTTAACAACTAACCTACTGCACTATTAGTGCCTAAGTTAGTATTAACTTCTTATTAGGATTATTATACGCCTATACTACCTATCTTAATTTTACGTAGGTATTCTTAGTACCCTATGCTTTCTACTTATTAATAAATTAAGACTTAAATATCTTCGTGCCTAGTAGGGCCTAGTTAACGACGTTAAATACGCCGCCTTTAATAAGGCTAGCAATTTCTTTATTCTAAGCATCTCTAAATAAGCCCTAGGCGACCTCTTTTGCTAATACTAGCTACGTTAAGTAGCTAGTAACTCCTTTAGTCTTTCTTATAGGTATTAGGACCTTTATTAATTAACGTAGTTAGTTTAATAAAGCTAGTATAGAGGTTAGCTAAGGGGTTAGAGTATATAATAATTTACTATAATTATTCTTATCCTTATAATACAGTTTTACTAATATTAACTAGAAGGTTATAGGTCTACTAGGCATCTTAATTATATAGTTCTTATTAGTAATAGTAAGTAATTAAAAGGGTCCTTGCTACTCTTACTTATACGTACGCTAGATAAGTACCTTATTGCCTATTAGTACGCTATATACTACATCTATTTAGGGTCTATTACGCTAGGCTAGGGCGTCTTACACCTATCTCTAGGCCTTTAATTTAGCTACTTTAGCTATAGCTTTCCTAATTAATTTAGCGCGCTTAAGTATTATAGGTAAGAGGGAATCCTAAGTAAGTTAAGAGTAGGCACTAAATATAAGCAGAGTAGGCACGAGGCCGTTAGAGCTAGCAGTATTATTAATAGCCTTAATTACTATTTATAATATACTTGCCCTATGTACTATAACGCCTAGATTCTTATAGTTATCTTAAATAATCTTATATACGCGTTGCAAGGGGCTATAGTATCTCTTAAGCTAGCTAATTAACTATAGTACTTCTACTAGTATGCACTTAGTAGTAATGCCTAGGGCCTAGTAGTAGTCCTAGAATACTACCGCCTAAAAGTTAGTGCCTGCGTTATATATATAGAATTCTAGAGGGCTAAGGTATAAGTTAATCTAGTACGCTTAAAGAGCCTCCTATACGCTCTCTACTAATATTAATAAGAGGAATTAAGCTGTCTAGAATCTTATAGCCTTATTAATTACGTATAGTATTAGGCTACTGTTAATATAAGTAATATTAACTAGAATTATATAGTTAAAATAGGCGTTAGTATTCTATATTATAAACCTAAACTAGCTAGGTACTAAACTATAACGTTAATAGTAACAGCAGAAGTGCTTAATACACTATAGTAGCTAGTAATTTTTAGAGTTATTTATACCCGCCCTTTTAAGTATCTAGATTAATTAGTTACTAGAGGGGTAGCTAAATTAATAGTATAGGTAATAGAGCTTAGTTATAGTTAGGTAGAACGTAATAGCAGGTCTCTATACTAAGAATAGGTGTTTAAACTAGCGTATTACTAGGTAGCTAACTGCCTCCTATATAAGAGTGTTAGTTAGGTTATTAAAACAGATAAGAAGCTAATTTATATCTACTATAGAGAGTAAAAAGGGCGTAGATGCCTTAATAATATAAAATTTAACGTAGCTAATAGAGGTCTGTACGCTTACTAATCTAATTAAGGTGCTACTACTAATCCTAAAATATGCCTTAATAGCACCTGCCTAAGATTAATTAAGCGTCTAATTAATAGGCTAGTTAAATTTATAGTAATAGGCCTCTAGCTAATAGATGCTAGCTGTGCTGTACTAAGCAGCCCTAGTATTAATTAATATGCTTATAAAGCTGCTGCCCTGCCTATATTAGCTAGGCTTAGTAGCTTTAAGACTATATATAGTAGGGTGTAATTAGTCGCTCTAATAGGTAAGTCTATAAGCTGTCGCGCGGTCTAAGAGTGTTGTAATAAGATAGCTGGCCGCCGTATTATCTAGGGGGGTTAGAGCAATAGACACGTTATAACTTATCGTCTCTAGTAAGGCATTATCTAGGGTATTAATATCTATACTAGTATTAGTATTTATAACGTATTTAGCAGGTAAGTTATATTTATTATCTATAAGAATATTATTAGCGGGGATGTCTTTATAGATTTCTACTATAAAGCGAGCGGCCTGCCTATATTTCTTACCTAGTTATTAGTATCTCTCGCCTAGTTAATTATAACGTTACTTATAGGTCCTCTGTGCCTTTATTTGTTTAAATTTTATATAATTATATAAGCGGTAGTCCTGTTTGCCGCATACTTAGCATTAATTCTAAAAGCGCTAGGGCGGTAGCTAGTTTAGGTAGCTGCGCCTTAGCTAGTTGCTATATTCTTAATGCTAAGTGCCTGCAGGTTAGCTGTAGTAGTAGTAATTAGTATAGTACGTGTTTATATTACTATAGTTCTTTAGGTAGTAGGAACTATTAGCTGCTGCTAGGTTAGTAGCCGTCTTAATATATATAGCAGTTTAGAGGTTACTAATAACGCCTAATAGCGTTTCTACTAGTTTTGCTATAGCTATTTTAAACATAGGCATACTACTATAGGCCTAGAGTATCTAATTCCTTAGGAAGTATAGCTACTAGAACTTCTTAGGTAGGTAGTTCTAGAGGGTTAATAATTTATCTATAAGGATATTAACGCAGTTAATTATTAATTTACCTAGGTTCTTCGCAATTATTTAATACATTAATAGGGTATACTATTCTAAATTAATAAGGCGTACCTACTCCTCTGTTTTAAATCTAGATTTAAACTTTTTAATAATATTGCTAAGGGTGTTATTACTCTATATAGACTAGTTATAGAACGTTAATGCGGCTTCTGTTAGCATAATAGAAAAGGTAATAGTAAGGCTATCTTTAGGTAGGCTACTAATCCTAGCGTAGTAAATAAAGGTGCGAAACTTATAGTTAAAGCTATCGCGCGCGTTACTAGAGTACTTATTAGATACCTTTATATATAGCTTCGTGATAGCTGCTACCTATTTAGCGTAGTTAGCCTATTTAGCTTCTAGCACCCTGCCTACTTCCTATATTAGGTCCTACGTTAACACCTAAGTTATATGTATAATAGTAGTATCTAGTTGCAGTGTATAATATTAGTTATAGCGTTTAAGGTTAGGGGATAGTTAGATAATAACTAGGAATTTAGAAGTAAGGAACTATCTACTAGTAGCTAGGGGTTCCTATAAAGGTACGCGTAAGGTTTATTAGCTTATATTATCTAACAGCATTAATATAGCCCTTAGAGGAGCCCTCTGTAGGAGGGGGTCCTCTACTAGTTAAGTTAGCTAGTAAGAAAGAGGTTAATTAGGCTCTTAAGTATGCTAGCTAGCCTATTAGGATAGAGGGTAACCTAAGTTATCTTCTAGCTATAGGCCAGCTCTGCCCTGTACAGCCTCATACAAGGCCTTTACTATAGGGAATCTCTCCTCTTATTTAACGTAGATGCCCGTTTGGCGGAGCGCCCCTTATAGCTTAGTAAGGGTTCTCTTTTTAGCTTTCCTAAAGTCTTCTATAGTCTAGTGTCTAAAGTTATTAGTAAATTACTTAATAATATCTATTACCTTAAGCTCCTATATATCTTAATAGAACACGTATATATCTATCCTCTATTAGAGGTATAGCTATACGTTCTTCCTTATAGTAGTTGTTAGATTAGGTCTCTTCTCTACCTATACCTTAATAGGTAGCAGTAGGGGAGAGGAGAGCGTGTAGCTGTTACTAGCTATAGGAATTAATTTAACAGGGTTTAAATTAGGGTTTAGTTTAATAAGAAGCAATAAGTTTAGCTTATTAAGGAATAAATAGAGGGCTATAATAGTGCCCTATATTATTAGATTAAATTAATTAGTATTAATAGGGGTTAATAGTGTTAGTAGGTTATAGCTGCTAATAGAAGTAGAGTATAGAGTAGTACTACTAATCTCTATATAATTTCTAAGTATAAGGCTTAACAAGATAATAGAGGGTTTAGAGGTGTAGGTCTTCGCTATCCTAGCTAGGGCTTTACTTTACTCTTATAAGCTTTTTTAGCGAAGCTAATTAATAGGTAGCCTCTACAGCAACGTATATAGGTTGCGAGATAATAGCAGGTTTAATTAAGCCTGTTAACTAGTTCTAATCTATAGGTGTACACTCTAATTAAGGGGATAGCAGGTAACTAAAGTTAACTACTAATTAGTGTTAGTAGAACTAGTTTAGGTAGTTAAGAAGAGTTAGTAGGCTTAATAGACCGCAGCTATTAGAGCTGCTAAGCAATAGGATCTGTATAGCTAGCTATCGCCCTAGGCTCGTGTATACTAATTAATATCTAGTAGATAAGCTCGTGTAGGTAATAATTAAATTCTAATTCTTATAGCTATAGCTATAGACGGGGCATATATATATGCCTCTTAATTACTAAGCGTCAGCGCTGCCCGGCGGTCGGCGGCGAAGAACCGCCAACCTCGCTAGGCAGCTATTAATCTGTAATCTCATCTTATCGGCGATTGAACGCGACTGGTGCACTAACGTTCTGACAGAAACTTCTACCTTAGAGTATTAATTCTAGGTAGCGCGTATGCGCGTAGCTACGTAAGAGATATTATTTTAGTATAGTTATTATAAAGAGAAGGGTCTATAATATTTTATAGATATAGCGTCTAGTTGCTACGCTAGGTATATTACAGTAAAGGCTAAATATAGTCTATTTATTTCTAAGGAGGAGTAGAAGAGAGTAGAGTAAGAGAAGTATAAGAAGAAGTTAGCGCTTCTACGTGTAGAGGAATCTACTACGTAGATTACTTAGGTAGTTACTTATACGCGGCGTAAGCTAGTAGAGTTAAAGAGTTATAAGTAGAATATAGCGCGTCGTAACCTTACTCTATTATAGGTTTAGAACTAGTTAAATAAGTTAAGTACGCTATTCTTATTTTCTATAGGTATAGTTCTTACTAACCTAGGCTAGCTATAAGTTAATAGTCTTCCTCCTAATCCTTTATTAGATTAGCTTCTTAATAATTTCTTATCTTTAGTTCCTTTAGAGTCTGTTTTTAGTAGTTTAGGTTTTTTTACTACTAGAGAGGATAATGCTGTTCTCTAGCTAAGAGTAGCCTTCTTAAGGTGCGTTACTCTTATTAGTTTTTATTCTTACTTCGCGGCTGCGTTTATCCTATATAGTAATAGGCGTTAAACCTTAGTCTTACTTTCTTAAGTAGTTACTAACAGTTCTGCAGGTTAGCTTTAGGTTCCTATATATTTTCTAACTTAGAATAGCCTTTCTACTTTACTAGCTATTCTTAGTAGAAGTTATTATTCTAGAACTCTTATTAATCTACTTTACGGTAGCCTTATAGTGCCTTAACTTTATACTTATTATCCTTATCCTTCTAATAGTAGAACGTTTTTTATAGTAGCGTTTATAAGTCTGCTAGTTCTAGGGTAGATATATAAAACACTAGGTAAACCTTTATATTACTTAGGAGTTAGAGTTTATAGTTTACTAGACTAATTTATTTAAGAACTAAAAATAGTCTAACTTTTACGTAATTTAATCCTTTGCTTAGTTATATCGTGCGAAGATTTTTTATAAGCAGATATGCTCTATCTCCCTTCTTTAGCTAAGGTGCTATTTTTCGTTTTTAGTTGTTATATTTAATACTTTTTTATTATGCCTTTTATATATTTTCTTTTATCTCCTTATATGCTTTGTATATATCTTTAGCGTTATTAACTGCTGTTTCTATTTATACTTTTATTAGTAGAGTTCTTTTAAAGAGATGTAAATATCTTCTATAGTTCGCGTAGAATAGTGTTCGTTCTATTACTTCTAATTTCTTATTATTATACGCTAATTAAGCTATTAGTAGTAGTAATACTTAATTATTCTATAGCTTATTACTATATATCTTTAGATAGGTTTTTATAGTTCTATTTATTTGTTCTGTTTATCTATCTGTTTATAGATAATAGGCCGTTAATAGTTTTTATTTTATTCTAATAAGTGCTATTAGCGTTATTTAATAGTTAGATGTAAATAGTTTATCTTAGTCGCTAATAATTATCCTTAGTATTCTATAATACCTAACTAGTTAGTCTAGGATTATAAATCTAAGTTATCTTACTATATAGGTATTATAGAATAGAATTATCTCTATATACTTAGTAAATTAGTTAACGATTACTAGTATTACGTTATAAGATATATTAGTTACTAGGTCCTTTAAGCCTAGTAGTCTAGTAACAAAGTCTATAGAGATATTAGTTTAGGGTTCTTCTAGAATCTAGATCGCCTGCATTTCTCTATATAGTGTATAAGTACTATATTTATTCTTCTAGCAGTTAGCGCATTTCTAAACGTAGTTTATAACCTTTTACTTTATCCCCTTAAATTAGTAGTTACGCTAGATAAGTTCTATAGTTTATATAATGCTAGGGTGTCTGTATATTAGGTTGTTATAGTGTTGCCTAATAACCTACTCTTATTATTCTTTAGGTACTTCCTATCCTATTATAAGAAGTGTGTTAAGTTCTTATAATAGGCTAAGTAATTTATCTTTATTTTATACTAGGATAGCGGCGCGTGCGATTATTTTATCTCTAGCTAAGTCGCTTTATTAGCTTAGTGCATTAGCGCGTTTATTTTCTTTTTTAGGTGTGTATACGATCCTAAACTTATACTATCTAAGTACTTTAGACTATCTTACTTATCTTAGCGTAAGATTCTTTATTATTATAAACCTTAGGAGGTTTTTATAATTAGTAAAGATAGTAAGCTTAGAACAGCTATGTGCGTAGATTCGCTAGTGTTTAAGTGCCTTAATAATTATAAATAGTTCTTTATTATAAATATTATATTATATTTCTATATCTGTAAGCTTCCTTAAGTAGTAGGCTATTAGATACTATTTCCTATTTCTTTCTTATTTTACGTAGGCTTTAAGGGCTTAGTTACTTGCGTCTGTCTTAATTTATAGTAGCTTATTACTTTAGAAGTTAATAAGTACTAGTAGTGTAATGTATGCTATTTATAGGCGTTAGAATGCCTTTTCCTATTTATTTTTTTATATAAAGGGTATATTCTTCTTTATAAGTTTCGTTAGGGGTGTAGTAACTACTGCGTATTTTTTAATAAACTGTTAATTAAATCTGTAGAATCCTAGGAACTCTTAAATATATTTTACTGTCTTTAGTTATAGCTAGGTGCGTATAGCTTTAATCTTATTTAAACTTATCTTCATGCCTTATGCATTAATAATAAAACCTAAGTACTTAAGTTCTTATACGTAGAACTTGCATTTCTTAGGTTTTAGGCGTAGGTTTACTTTATCTAGTACGCTAAGTACCGCCTTAATATATCCTTAGTAATTCTTATCCTGCTTAGAGAAGATAAGAATGTTATCTATATAAGCGATAATAAATATATTAAGGTGTTCTTATAGTACGTTATTAATAAGTGCTTAAAACGTTACTAGCGCATTAGTAAGTCTAAAAGGTATAACTAGATATTTATAGAGTTTATATCTTAACTAGAATGCTATTTTCTATTCTTCTTCTTTCTTTATTTATATAAGGTAGTAGCCGTCTTAGAGGTCTAGTAAGGTAAAGATAGTAGCTTTCGCAAGTCTGTTCCTTAGTTTAGCTGCGTTAGGTAATAGGTATTAGTTTTTAATAGTTATTACGTTAAGTTACTAATAATCTATATATAGTTATAGTTCTTTATTCTTCTTTCTTATAAAGGTAAATAGGCTAGCTACTAGTAATTTTAAGAGTTAAATATATCCTTTTTCTAGGTTTTTCTTTATAAATTCTCTTTTCTATTTAAGTTCTTTACCTATTTTTGCGTAGAGTAGTCTAAAGGGTAGTACTTTCCCTTCTTCTAGGTTAATTATGTAATTCTAGAGTTAGTACTTAGGTAGGTTCGCCTTTCCTTTCCTTTCCTAAAATAGATGCTTTTATTTCTTATACTATTTTAGGATGCTATAAGCTATACTAGTGCTCTTATTCTTACGTTTCTTAACCTAGTAGTTCCTACTAGCGTCTTCTAAGGTTAATTCGTGTTTATTAACTTCTAGTTATAAGAGTATATTAAGTTCTCTTTTATTTATTATTAGGTTCTACTAATATATAGGTACTGCCTATAATATATATTTACAGCGTGTTAAGAATATCTTTCCTTTATCCTATTTAATATATAGGTTATGCCTTCTTAACTATAGTAACCTAAGTACTACTTTATAACTAGAGGATCTTAGTATATTAAAGATAATCTATTCTTAGTACTAATTAATTTTAAGCGTTACTTTAACCTTATAGTCAATTCTTAGTATCTTAGACATTAGTACCCTATCTCCTACGTAAAAAAGGTAAAATTATTATTTCTATCTTAATATAAGTCTAGCTTTTCTAGTAGTAGTAGGTAAGATATAGTTCTCTTATACCCCTAAGTCTATTATAGCTCTAGCCTTAATGTTTCTAACTTAGATTATAAGTTTTATTAATGCTTTATTGCCTATAGCATTAAATTCTTAAAAGGCGTCTTCTTACCTTAGTTTTAGTCTAAAAAAGGTTATTATCTAAGTTTAGGTGCTTAGTAGTTATTATTACTTTATCCTCTGCGTAGTTTATATCTTATGCTATATCTAGAGTTAATTTGCATAGTAAACACTAGGGGGTGTAAGTAGAAGCTGTTCTTTTCCTTCTTATAGTGATACTTCTTATATATTACTCCTAGGCAGTTTTACTATTTATCTTAAATGTAGATGCCGTCTATAAGCAGGCTACATGCTATGTTTTCCGCGTTAGTTTTCTAAGGGAAGTACTACGCTTCGCGCTTATCCTATAGGTACTTATTATACTTATCTATAGGGTAATTAAACTATTCCTACTTATATTAATGTCTAGCTTCTAGGAAGTAGCTTCTATTAACCTTATCTACGTAGTATACCTTACAGTAGTTATCTACGCATATTATATAGCTTATGCTTTTATATTTAGGGTTACGTATATTAACGTAATAGCGTAGTTAGTAGTTTAGCAGTTTATTATTATACTTCTATTTCTTATTTTAATACTTATAGTTATACTTTATAGTGTCCTCTATATTCTAGGTAACTATATAGAGTCTTCCTCTATTTTCTTCTATAGGCTTAGGTTTTTCTTCTAGAATCCTATATAGTAAATCATCTCTATTACGCAGTTATATCTTAAACTCTTTAAGGAAGTTCTATACTATAGGCGTGCCTAAGTAAGGTTCCTTCGCATCTAGGTATAGCGTTAGCGCTTGCTAGATAAGGTAATAGAGTTCTTCTTTATTATTAAGTTCTTCTAGATCTTTATATAGTTATTTATCTAGAGTGTCTAAGCGTTCTATTATCCCTAGATTAATTTTTTTAATTACGTTAACTACGTCCTATTCTTCTTTCTCTATTTCCTAGTTATCTTTTATTATAATATTTAGCTATTATTTAACTTTATTTCTAGAACAGCAGTTCTTTATAAGGTGGCTAGGCTTACTATATTTAAAGTATTTACGCGTCTCTACTTCTTAGAACTATAGTTCTATTAGAGGTCCTCTAAAGTTACGCTAGTAAGGCTTATAAAAGCCTAATTCTTCTTCTTCTCTTTTCTTTAAGTTATTATACTAGATTTCTTTTATTAGCTAATAACTATAATTATTATATTAGTAGCGTTATAGTTAACCGCCTAAGGCTTAAGGCTTTACTAGATAGCTATTAGGTAGCTTTCTAAAGCTAGGGCGTAGCTTCTATTCTTACTAGCGTAGTTCTTAATATAATTTATACTATTTAGCGTTAATTCTAATAGACTCTTTATAGAGATTCTTTAGAGAGGTAATAAGGTTTCTAGAGCGTAGTAGCTGTTTATAGATCTTTAGTTTTAAGCCTTACTTATATATAACTATTAAGGGTACTTCTTTCTAGTTAAGCTGCATAGCGTATTTCTTAAAGTATATAGCGTAATTAGTAATAGAATGCGTCTATTAGAGTTACTATATAGCTTATTTAGTAAGAGGTACTTAGTTAGTAATACTAAAAAGCTACCTAAGTTCTATCTTAAAATTCGTATAGTCTTTAATAATCTAGTTAATAGCGTCGCCTTTACAATTCTCCTTAGCTAGGTAGCTTAAGAGGTATAGTTAGATCTAGGTAGCTACTTCGCCTTATAAGTATAATGCTATAAGAATAAGTTTCTTCTTACCCTCTATTTTAGGTTCTAAGATATAAAAGTAGAGTTTAAGTTAAAGGACCTATTCTTTAAGTTTATTACGGTCTCTATAGTATAGGTCTAGCTTAGCTACCTTATTCTTAGAGTTAGTAACTATAGTAATACCTTTAAATTTACTTATATTAAGGGTGTTTAATATATTACGTCCCTATAGGGTAGCTAGTTCTATAAGGGTAAGTTAGTTCTTAAGCAGAAGTAATAATAGGGCGAAGGTTATTAGTTACGTAAGTAAGTAATAGGTAGTTAATATTAAAGTTATAAAACTATTAAATTAATAATGCTTATAAGAATCTAAATAATAGATTATTAAATAAGTTAAACACTAGAAACTATAGGGGTTCTTACTATTCCTATATATAGTAATGCTATCCTGTTAAAGCGTTATTATCCTAAGAGTATAGGATAATTAGCTATCTAAGGATAGTTAACCATCCCTCGCTTAGCGGGATGTCGTGGCTTGGCAGGATGGTGTTGTTACCTAATCTCAGTTACGGTGTTGCGGCGTTGCCTCGCATTATCGCTGTTGTCCTATCCTTTCCGCCCTTTATTTCACATTCTTAAATCTTAATATGCTTAAGACGCTAGAAGAAGCTAGCCTATAACTTAATATAGATAAATATAAGTTCTATAAGACTAAAGTTACGTACCTAGGATACGTAATCTCTACTAAAGGAATTTAGATAGACCTAAATAAAGTTAGAATAATTATAAAGTAGAAGTATCTAAAGAACGTAAAGAATATATAAGCCTTTATTAGGTTTACTAACTTCTACTAATAATTTATTAATAACTTCTCTAATCTTATAAGCCTGCTTATAGCCCTTATAAAGAAGGACGCCTAATTCTAGTTTAACCTAATCTATTAGAAAGCTTTTAACGCACTAAAGAAAGCGTTTACTAAGGCTTCTATTCTCTAATACTTTAACCTAGAACTCCTAATAATTATAGAAGGGAACGCCTCTAACTATATTATAGTAAGTATTATATCTTAGACTAACGCTAAAGGTAAAACCTAGTCTATTACGTACTTCTTAACGCGTATAAGCTCTACTAAGGGTAACTATAAGATCTATAATAAAGAATTACTTATAATTATCTAATACTTTAAGTAATAGAGACCTAAACTTAAAGAAGCTACCTTTCTTATTAAAGTACTAAGTAATTATAAGAACCTATAGTACTTTATAATTATTATAAGGACGTAATAAGTAGGCCTTTAGTTCTTATAGTAAAGACTAATTAATTACCGCGTACGATATTTAGGTAATACAAGACGTTGTATATAGAATAGAAATAGCAAAATAAGTGTAAAGTAGAAATACTTAGGGGGGTAGTCTATGCTTCTAGTGCGCGGACTAACTGCTAGTTAGGGTAAAGTTTAGAGAATAGTTCTAGGCGTACTAATAATAGTATAAATAGAACTTAGTAGTATTAGAGAATCTAGAAAGGATA
>MU005587.1:255558-294658 GCA_010405425.1 Lentithecium fluviatile CBS 122367
CCCCCCGCCGTGCTCTCTACCGCACACTCGACTCTCGGCTCTTTTTCTGCAGCGCAGCACGGAACGGTTGCACTTCTGCAACCCCTCCAGATATCTTTCCTGCTCGCAATTGTGAGCGTTGACTGCGACTCCAAGGCACGTTTGCGCGAGCAACCACCACACCATCGAGTACTGCGGCAGGACCACCCTTATTCAGGTAAGATGGCGCTGAATACCGCATCACATAACGTCACCGTATGTTCAATCACTATCATTGCTTCCACCTCACCTGGCCTGGGATTCATATCTAAGTTTTCAATCTCTCAAGGGCGATAAAACCGGACCTGTCACCTCCGCACCTCCTCCCGTCCATCCCGACACCAAACCTGCCCTCCTCGACTCCGCCAACACCGACGCCACAGTCCAAAATGCGCCAGGCCGTGATGGCGGTGGGAAGGGCGTAGAGAAGAAGGTCAAGACCGAGAAGGAGCACGAGAAGGAGCGGAAGAAGGCAGAAAAGGATGCCAGATTCAAGGCGAAGAAGGCAGTGCAAGCTGCAGCAAGCGAAGATAAGACCGCCGGCAAGGGCAGCGAGAAAAAAGAGAAAAAGAAGAAGGTCGACGAGGAGCAGCTCGGCGAATACATCGAGGAGACCAAGAAAGGCGAGAAGAAGATCCTTAAGCCGCTGGACGATAGCCCTTTCACCAAAGCATACGTCCCTAGAGTCGTCGAGTCTGCTTGGAACGACTGGTGGGATAAAGAAGGCTTCTACAAACCCGAGTACAACGTTGAGCATCGCAGCGAACTTGCCCAGAAGAAGGGCAGCTTCACAATACCCATGCCCCCGCCCAACGTCACCGGAAAACTTCACTGTGGCCACGCTCTCGCCACCGCCCTCCAGGACGTCCTCATCCGATGGCATCGTATGCAAGGGTATCAGACCCTTTACCTCCCTGGTTGCGATCATGCCGGTATCTCCACCCAATCTGTTGTAGAGAATATGCTTTGGCGCCGCCAGAAGAAGACACGACAGGACCTCGGTCGACCGAAATTCTTGGAGATAGTCATGGAGTGGAAGAACGATCATCACGACTGGATTGTCTCTGTGTTGAAGCGCATGGGCGGATCATTTGACTGGACGAGGGAGGCCTTCACCATGGATGAGAACTTGTCCGCTGCTGTTACAGAAACCTTCGTCCAGTTACATGAGGAGGGATTTATTTATCGATCGAACCGGTTGGTCAATTGGTGTACGCAGCTGAATACTGCCCTGTCGAATCTTGAAGTTGACAACAAGGAAATTCCCGGCCGCACTCTACTCGATGTTCCTGGCTATGAGCGCAAGGTCGAGTTCGGTGTTATCACGTCTTTCAAATACCGTATCGACGGCAAGGAGGGCGAGTACATCATCGTGGCAACAACCAGACCGGAAACGATGCTCGGTGATACTGCGATCGCTGTCCACCCCAATGATGATCGATACAAGCACCTCATTGAGACAGGTGCTAAGGCGAAACATCCCTTCCTCGACAGGCTTCTACCTATCATCGCCGACGACTATGTTGACCCAGCATTTGGTACCGGTGCCGTCAAGATTACACCTGCTCACGACCCTAACGATTTCGCCATCGGAAAACGCCACAACCTCGAGTTCATCAACATCTTGACGGATGATGGTTATCTGAATCACAATGCCGGTCCCTTTAAGGGCCAAAAGCGCTTCGATGCACGATACTCTGTTGTTGACAAACTGACTGAACTGGGGCTCTTCGTTAAGAAGGAGGATCACGCGATGAAAATTCCTCTGTGCAACAAGTCCAAGGACATTATCGAACCCCTCCAGAAGCCTCAATGGTGGATGAAAATGAAGGAGCTGAGCAAGCCCGCCATTCAAGTTGTCAGGGACGGCAGGATCAAAATACGGCCGGAAACCTCTGAGCGTGTATACTATCACTGGATGGAGAACATTAATGACTGGTGCCTATCCAGACAGCTCTGGTGGGGTCACCAAATCCCAGCTTACTTTGTCAAGATTGAGGGTGGGAACAACGATTCTTCCGACAATGAACTTTGGGTTACTGGACGTACTTTAGAAGAGGCTACGAAGAAGGCTGAAGATAAGTTCAAAGGGAATACCTTCACCCTAGAGCGGGATGAGGACGTTCTTGACACTTGGTTCAGCTCGGGCCTGTGGCCTTTCAGTACTCTCGGGTGGCCAAAGGAAACAACTGATTTGAAAGAACTTTTCCCTACCTCGGTCTTAGAGACTGGCTGGGATATCTTGCCCTTCTGGGTTGCCCGGATGATCTTTCTCAGCTTGAATTTAACAGGCAAGATCCCGTTCAAGGAAGTGTACTGTCACTCCTTGATACGTGATTCTGAAGGTCGCAAGATGAGCAAGTCTCTCGGCAACGTTGTTGATCCCATCGATATCATGACGGGTATCAGCCTTCAGGAACTCAAGGATAAACTGCGCATTGGCAACCTCGATCCAAAAGAGCTTAAGACCGCCGAGAAGTATCAGAACGCTGCATTCCCGCAGGGAATTCCCGAGTGTGGCGCTGACGCGCTGCGCATGGCTCTCTGTGGCTACACCACTGGAGGTGGGGATATCTCGTTTGATGTCAACGTCATCCACGGCTATCGCAAATTTTGCAACAAGATCTACCAAGCGACCAAGTACGTCCTTGGGAGGTTAGGCGAATTTATACCTAGCAGCACGATCCAAAAGACGGGCAAAGAGACCTTGCCTGAACGGTGGGTATTGCACAAATTGGCAACGGCCTCGAAAGAGATCAACGAGTATTTAACGGCAAGGGATTTCTCTTTAGCCACTCAGGTTGGCTATAAGTACTTCTTGAACAACCTCTGCGATGTCTTTATTGAGAACTCGAAAGCGATACTGGAAGATGGCAGCGCTGAACAGAAGGAGGCTACAAAACAAACTCTCTACACTGCACTTGAAGGTGGTCTACTCTTACTTCACCCTTTCATGCCCTTCTTGACCGAGGAGCTCTTTCAACGCATTCCTCGCCGTCAAGACGACAAGACTCCGTCCATCACCGTCGCAAACTTCCCAGAATTCGCCAACTTCGAGGCCTTCCACGATCAAGGGGCTGAGAAGGAGTACGAGTTGCTCGTCAATATCTCAAAGGGCATTCGCTCTCTCACGGCCGAGTACGCCATCAAAGACTCGGCACAAACCTTCATCCACCCGCTAGACGACACCACCCACGCCATCCTGCAAGCCCTGACCTCCCGTCCCTCAATCCTCTCCCTCAGTGGCAAGGCCATCCGCTCGCTCACTCTCCTCACCCCCTCCTCCCCCTCGCCCACCGGCTCCGCCGTTTACACCGTCGGCACGTCAGCAACCGTGTACCTCGATGTCAAAGGTCGAATCAACGTCGACAGGGAGATTGCAAAAGCAAAGGACCGACTAAGAAAGGCAAAGGAGACAGTTAGAAAGCAGCACAAGATTATGGACAAGAGTTGGGAGGCGAAGGTCAGCGAGGTTGTTAATGAGACGGAGCGGGAGAAGTTGCGCGCGGCAGAGCTTGAGTGCGGCAACTTTGAGATGAGTATTGCGCAGTTTGAGAAGATGAAGATTGCGTAGAGTTTCGTGGTTTGTTGAACCTTCTAAATGGGACCAACAAGGCGGCAGCGGTACCTAGGTAGAACTCAGTGTCAAATGACCAATCAGTGCAAAAGAACAATCCTGCCAGAACGATTGGTGATATCAATCTTTCGGATATGCCTATGCTCCACAGCGGCTACAACGCCGCTTGAACCAAGACGATTAACTCCCCTATATTTCTATGGGTATCAACTCCTTATCAGGCAAATTTCACGCGTCCAGCCACTCCGCAATTTTCCCTATGCACGAACGTCCCTTAAAGTCCAACTTACGTTACCCTTCGCGTTTAGGGAACTCCTAGCTGATTGACATGAATGGAATGAAGCTGGTACTCGCGACTCCGAGCCATGCTTAACGCCTGCTCTAGGCGGTATGACGCCACAAATAGTAGATCCTCCAGGGGACTTGGTTTTGACCCTACCATGGCTGCGTTTAGGGTGTCAATGTCGTTTGCGATGGACGGAAATTTCGAGATGAAGAAGTCCCGGTAGGCTTCTACTACGAACTTGGTGGCATCATATTCCGAGACCTGAGTCCGCTAGATCCGTGACGAAGTGGAATGGATGCGGTACCCATACCCTGGACCTTCGATAAATCCAATCTCTGAGCGTTCATTTCGCTCCCACCTGCGCGCGAGCAAAGAGACCCCGAATGCCCAATCCTGCCACTTTGGCACATTCTCAATGTAAAGCAAACCATTGAGGATCTTGTAACGGCGATACAAGATAGCGATCGGTACGTGATGTTTTAGCGCGACCAATTCTTCGCGCAGTGGATACGAGGAGATGGTCAACCCGTGAAAGTCTCCAAACATTCTCACCAGCGTGTACACGAATGCGATATCAGGATTTGTGGAGAGGATCCATGTTGCTTCCGAGAGAAAATTTTCGTGCCCCGAGATTGGGAGTAGGACGTCGTCACCATCCATACAAACAACAAATTCGCCGGTAGCTGCCTTCAAGCCTGTATTGCGAGCGACTTGGACGCCGAAGTATTTTCACGACGGATGATCTTGAGATCCGGCTCAGAGTCTAAGTCGCCAATGACACGGATGCTTGTAACGTCTGTCGAAAATGCACGCCTTGCTTCTCGAGTGCCCGCATCTGCCTGCCACACAGTGCCTCACAATAGTCTACTCTTAATTACCTGGCTAAAGTTCTTTTAGTTACCTATAACGCTTAGAATCTATAACTACTACTCTAGTTAATATTATACCTATTATAATGCTAAATTTATTAAAGTTATACGTATATTTATTAAGAATGGTATACTTAGCCTTTATATTAGCTATAAGCTAGAACTAGTTTCTAATAATCTTTAGATTCTTATGGAGGCTCTCTTATAGTTATACTTTTCATTAAACATAATCTATAGCTTTAAGGTACGATTTATAAAGATTATAGCCTAGTTCTTGCCTATAGGCTTCTAGCCTTGCGCAGTAAGTAGAGAATCCGCTATATCCTTTATAGCAGCTAACTAGGGGGTAAATCCTCGTGCATCTAGGCATGCCGAAAGAGTCTTACATCCTGACTTTCAAGGGCTCACCAAAACTGGGTCAACAAACCTAGGATCGTCTCAGAAGAGCAGCAGCAACCCAGGAAACTGCATGGGTACTGGTTCGTCGGAACTAAATGCGCTTGTCTAGAACTATAGGCCTCAATCTTGGCCGACCTCATCTCCATGTGGCTAACGGGTTCCCCTGCGCCATCCTCGAGATGATTACGGGAACTTCATTCATTCGACTCGACGCATGCAAAGGCCAGCTTGGGGACGTGGATGAAGTCATCGCAACGGGGAGGAACCTCCGTCAGGCACATCCTTGCCGGATCTTTGATAACGAGGAGTGGCTTGATATTTCAGGGCTGGAGGATGGACATATGGGTGTACTCGCGGAGCACCTGAGGCTGCCACCGCCGCAGCCGCAAAGACGCGAGAGTTCGCTGGCTCATGTGCTGCCGCCGGGAAGACGCAAGTTTCCGATGGTGGAGATGAGGAATATTGATGGGACAACTAGGGTAATTCCTATCTTCCGGGACCGTGAGTAGTAACATAGCAAAAATCACTCTGGGCACAGAGCGATTCCCGGATGAGGAGTCCGCATGTATGTAACAAGCTCACAATAGCATCGTGGGAGCAACCGCTACCCGGAGGGAGGCAATACATCCTATTGCCGATGTTGCTGCGGGAGATGGTATGACCAGCTTACGCCTCTCTCATGTGGTAGATATTTCTTGAGGAATATTAAGCCCGAAAGCTAATCTAAACCCTAGCCCAAGCACACACCAAAAAAAAAAAAGGTTCTCTACAGCCTTCTAAGAGTAATAAAGGCCTGTTTTACATAGTCTATACACATGGTGATTTTGGATTTGTTTGAATACATACATCAAAATCGACTCTGAGGGGGACACTCATTTCCTAAAATTACTTCTGCAAGAGGCCTCCCCATATTGCGGTACGTTACCAAGAGCCTGAAAACCTCGGAGCCTAGAGTGAGCGAAGGCACTTTTACTCAATTACAATCGGGCTTGACTCAGAAGGGAACGAAGGAACACCGGAGCTTGATCCATCGATGAGCAAAATATGTTAACTATTCCGGATATCTTATGCTAAACAAAGAAACAGCCTACAAAAATTAACAAAAGAAAACAAGCCAGTGCCAGCACTCATCAACAGCAACCTCCCCAATCTCAGTAGCCCACCTCATCCCACCCTCGTCTGTAACTGCTGAAACCTCATCTCATCCCCATTCACACTCGCCGCCAATTTCAGCGCCCTCAACCCAGCCGGCACAACTGGCATCCCAGGGACAGGTGGCGGAGCATCAACACTCATCTTCCTGCGCGAGCTAGCCAAACTCAACGCTAGCGACGCACGCGGTGAGGCAGGGAGAGGGGTGGTACTACGCGGGGGCTGTCGTCGATTAAGGTGGGCCATGGCGGCATTCATGGCGGCACTCGGACTTGTTTGTGAATTAGAAGTTAAGGACTGCGTGGGCGATACAGAAGGGAGCGGTGGGAGTTTGTCCTTGGGCGGAGGGAGAGGCTGCGATTGAGGCGGTGGCTGACGGTGATTGAGTTGAATATTGTCCTCGAGAGAGGGTGTGCGTGTTCGGACGCGGAGGGGTGTCGGGGCTGGGAGTGGCGAGACGGAGCCGTTGCCTGTGTTGCCTCGGACCCGGAGACCTTGCGCGCCATTGCTGATGGCTGAGCTGGCTGTTCGGCTTCCAAAGGTGGAGGGAGCTTGCTGGGGATGTTTGCCGTATGTTGCCATCAAGCTTGCGAAGTCGTACTCAGCGGGTAGCTTCGACAGGCGGCGGATGGTGGACATATTATCGTTAATGAACGTTGACATGCGCCGTAGAGCGTTACCCTGCTGCTGCATATCGAAGGTACTCGGAGCCTGCGTATTCGGCGCAGCTCGTGCCGTGTGCATGTCTGCCAAGCGTCGCGTCTGCGTGTCGTAGGAAGGTGATGAAATGCTTTGAGGGCTACGCTGAAGGGTTTGTTGTGCATTAGCGAAGATCTGTGCAAAGTCGACGTCCAGGCCGTTCTGCCCTGGACGTGACTGGAGACCTGGAGATCCCATGGAAGGAGGCTGCGCGAGGAGGAAGAAAGAACCATCGACGATCTTGCGGCGCACGTTGTTCCATCGAGTGCGCGCGGGATTGTTCTCGATTTCCGGGCGGTAGATGGACTCTTGCGAAAGTTGCGAATAGTAAGTCTCCAGTCGAGCGGCGATTCGCTCGAGTATGGTGAGAAGGTATGACGCAAGTTTCACCTGCTTCGAAGAGGAGGGCTCGTCCATGGATGCTATCAAGTCGAATGCATCCATACCTTGCGCTGCCTCATCCCTGATCTGCTCGAGGAACGACACGTCAAGCTCAGTGACTGTCTGAGCGTACCGAAGGATGCCGTTCTCGTGGAACCGGGCGGATTTACTGTTGTTGGAGACGAATTGGCCGACATGGGAAACTTCCTGCATAGCTTTTGTAGCATATGGTGAGGATTGAGCTCGAGTGATGCTGCCGATGATATCTGGAAGTCGGACGTTGGGTGCAACCGCATTGGCCATGGTGAATGACAGCTTGAGGTAGATCTCCTGGAGCTTCGCTCCGAACAGTGTCGAAAACCCGTTCTGCATCAGCCTGCTCTGGAACTGGTAGAACTTCCTCACGCCACCAATGTTGAACAGCCCTCCACTGAACCATATCTTGCTATCCTCCAGAATGTTGTTGGCCTCGAAATATAGGGTTGTGAGGTTCTCGATGCTGAGCCTGAGATATCGGCACCACATGTCGTATAGGTTGCTGATCTCGGTCGACCGGAAGTCGGGCTTTGGCGAGAGGTGACCGATAAAGTATTTGCTGAGAAGCGAGGATACTTCAGGATTGGTGTCGTGAGCAAGCTCATGGAAGGTCTTCGTAGCGTCGAGGCCGGCACTAGCGGCTACGATAAGGGTACCGCCGGGATGCATAGGGAGGAAATCCGTCACATCGTAGACACCGCCGTGAACGCCGATCCACATGCGTGAGCCCTTTCTGTGGCCTGTGTGCGCAGCAAGCTGTGACATCGGAATCGTAGGTTCGGAGCTGGACATTGCTCGTGGGGTCATGAAAATGTCGAGCATGAACCTGCGTTCTGCAAATGCCGTCGCTAGAAGTGAGTCAGCAGTCGAATGTGTTGATGCTTGACATTTGTAGATTGCCTGCTTGATGCCCGACATCACGGTCTCATAGACGGATACGGAACCGCAAATGTAAAGGTAACCGCCGAGCCCACCTTGAGTCTTCGACATGACAAGCTCGGACACAAGGCGACCATTGTCTACAATGGTGGTGTCAATGTATCGTGGTTCCATGTCTTGCTCAACCAGCTCTCGCATGATAGGATCGTACACCAGGCCTCGTCGATCCCGGGAGAACGCAGTATGAAGCTCTAAGGACCCCTCCTGTACTAGCCCGCGGAGCTCCGACTCATGAACAAACTTGTCCCGAGATTGCACACCAAGGAAGAGGATGTTGCGACCAATTCCGCTCTGTGCCCGTTTCTGCCAAAAGCCGCGGAACGGGGCAATTCCAGATCCGCCCGCGAACATGGCCACGGGGACAGTAGTGGAAGGTGGGAGCTGGAATTGAATAGGCCTCGATACGCCTATCAAGACCATCTGGTCATCGGCAGTGTCGCAGGGGTATTGGAGGACACCTGGAGCCGGGTTCAGAAAACCACTAGAGACGCCGTAGAGGGGCAAAGCCGGTTGCACGCCGCGGAAGATCGGATCGCGAGCGCTCTCCGTTCGAGAAACGGTGAGATCGATCAAGCTCGGTAGGAGTTCGTCTGAAGAATTGGAGATGGAGTAAGTTCGGGGAACCTCAAGGCTGATGAGCTTCGGCAACCATGCGAGATTACTGAGGTCGAAAGCGCGGTCCCAGACGTCTTGTGGGACCTCGGCGATGGCGGTTTGGAGAAGGTCCCCAATACTCCCTTTGACAGGCCACTCGTCCGAAGCAAGAAGCTTGAGCGTGGTCTGAGATGAAGCGCGCAGTGTTTGGTGGATGGAAATGACGAATTCTTTTGTCAGTGGTGCCAGATGGCCGCGTTTGAGAATATCCTTCACAGTCAGACCAGCACTCCGAACCTTGGAAACGATCTCTAGATGCTTGGAGAAGCGCGCCCATTCAGATCCCTGCTCGATCGGGACTATCGTGTCCCACAGCTCGTCCAAGCCCAATGCAGCAGCGACCTTGGCGGCCTCATAGGAAGGGTTGACAGGCATGATTGCGAGACGGTCACCTGGCTGGAACGTGATGCCAGTATTGTGCAGGTCAAAAGTGACCATGCCCGTCGTCCTGTTCGGGTCCTGGTCGATCCCTTGCCGGTCCAGAATGCGAGCCTGGAATCTGCACTCCTCGAAGCTGCCACGCATCTGGTGGGGTTGGACCTTGACTTCACCGCGATAAGGATCCAGTCGTTCCTTCATCGAATCGGACAGTGTTCGGTGGACTTCTTCCCAAGCGCGTCCATCGGAATCTCCCGCGCCTGCGTTGCCATTGGTCTCAGTCCTGCCGGTCTTGGCTACGACTTCAAGGAAGCCGTAAACTTTGTAGCGGTGCGTTCCCATAAAGCCCCTCTCACCTAGTTACGATTTATTCAGTAGGTATTCCAATACGACCTCATGTACCTGGGAGCGGAAAACCTACCAGCATAACTCTCGATAATTCCTTCCAGCACACCGTTGAGCTTTGGGCAGCCACTCGCTTTAACGAACTCTGGGACTCGATAATGGTTCTCAATAGCCGTAATGAACGCGCGAATATTCAGCGGCAGCCATCGTCGGAGATGAATCGCTTCGATTCCAAGGAACGAAGTGTATTTGGCTCTCCCAATGAATGCGTCCATGAGAAGGAAGAGTGGAAGGGCAAGTCCGGACAGGGCTGGGACGCGTTTCGACAAGGGGGCACTGAATTTTGCATAACGCTGACCCCACTCGACCGGATTAGCGAACTGCTCGCCCGCGTTGGGATTGACACTGATCTTGTGGAAGACATATGCCAGTTGGTCGACGAGAGCCTTAAGTGCGACCAGTTCATGAAGAAGCGCGTTGTTGTCCCGGTTCATGACTGCCTCCTGGCACCTGGTCACAACTTCAATGCCCGACTGGAAGCAGCCATGCACTTCGGCCATGCAGAGAAGAAACATAGCCTCGCCCCTGTCGTTGAATACAGGCCATCGAAGATCCATGTTCTCGGTTCGTGCGACGTAGGGTTGAACACTGGTTGGATCTCGGAGCTTGTAATTGTAGATCTGTCATTGGTCAATGGTGGCAAGCAATAACCCGCGTCAGTAACACTCACTGAAACATCGAATTGGGTAAGATGAGGTAGCGCCCGACCCATCCTCGTGCAAATTTGGCGAAGGGGTATAGCAATGTTGCGGGGGATTCCCTTCGTTTCCTCCTCTTCGTCGTCATCTCCATGAATGTTCTTGAACGCACCCTGGGGTGGGATTACGGCAACGCCGTCACTACCATCGTTCGCTTCCTCGTATCTATACACACTGGCGAGGACACCGAGGCACACTGTGGCCGCCCAAAGCGCGCGGTCGGGGATAACGTCCGGGGTTCCATAGACCAAAGGAAGTGCAAGGATCGAGTTGCGCATATTGCCTCTTGCGACAACACCAGGCATTCGTTCGCATAGATCGCTCCAGATGCGGCCAGGGGATGCTCGAAGGGCGACTGGAGCGTCGTTCTCGTTTGGTGGAAGGAAGCCATATGCTGAGGACAGATACCCGTCTTTCCATCCGGTCTGTGGACCAACCTGTTCAGCCCGCATCAGAACACGGCGCGCTGGGGCACCAAGAGCAAATGCAAGCAAGTCTTCGTCTTCCGGTTGAAGGCTATCAGCGTTCTTGAGGCCTTTCGTAACTTCGCGGGCGGGTGCTTCGGGCATTAGCATCTCATTAAGAGTCTTTCGTTCCTTCTCATGGAGAGTGGAGGTATCATCGGAGCCCTGATGAACGTCAGAGAGTGTTCATCGTGCTTTGTAGCTTTGCATCTCACATTTGAATAGACGGTTGTTCCTCCCATATTTGGCTGGAATGCGGCAAATGCACATCCTCGCGGTCCGACACGGCCTGCTGGACAAGCTCCGCCTGATACTGAGCCATTACGGCCGGTGACGGGGCACGCTCGTACTGACATCGTGACAAGCAATGCTGAGCAACTGTCTTCGACAAAAAGAATGTATGCGACCGGCGCCGGATTAGAACTTAAAAATACGGCTCCGAGCCTTAAGCAAAAATGGTTAACGAGAGAAAGTGTTAGGATAGACGCCCAGCATACAGAAGGAGGCAAGAAGGCCAGACGAGGCTCTTATTTTGGCTGTAGGGACACCGCCGATCAAAGCTCTGGCCTGCTCGTTCCACCCAGCTCTAGCGTGAGTCCAGCCATTGTAGATCCAGGGTGATGGTGATCCAGTTCTCCCTTTTTGGGGACGGGATTTTCCTAAGAGGGACGTGTCCACGTAGGCCTCAGGATGCCGAGCGCTAGGCTGTGACTAGTAGGTGAGCTGGTACTGGCCAGCACGGCCGCACGTGGGGCCTCGAGGGCGAATCTCCCGTCAAAACTGTCAGAAAGAAAGCCAAGCGCGTGGTGCTCATAGAAAATGTTCATGACGCTCGTTGCACGGTTGGCGCTAGTGTTTTGCGGCAACCTTCCAGACAGTCAAGACGCCCAGGGGCAGTGGCCGACGGCAGCAAGCGACATACCAGGATAGATACCCACGGAGAAGATCATTCAACAGCGAATGACGAGACCAGGACGCGTCGGGTTCCATCCGTTTTGAGCCTCAGGCGCAAGGTCGTGAGGCTGGGTTCGGCAGCGGAATCCGGGTCCTGCTGAAACACGGGGTAACGAGAATGTTGTCCCCAGGGCTTTGCCAAGTGCTAAGAAGCATCAGAGCTGTAAGAGGCGCCTGCCAACAGTCCTCCTTCATCTTCATTTCAGCTTCGAAGCCTGAGAGCTGCACCGTGTCATTCGATGGCTTCGCGTTGTTTATGTGCTTCTGCTGGCGACTGGTCACGCCAGAAGGAAGTGGCGTCAGGATGGGAATAAGCGCGATTGGCATTACGGGATGCAAACATTCAAGCTGTCGGCGACGCGCGTCGTTGAATGTTCAAGGGATATGTCCATGCAGGTGACACAGCAAAGAAGTCATGACGGCTGAAGTCTAAAGGTTGATGATCTGATAGCTCGCGCTGATGTTGCAGTGTGCCAGAGGGGAAACGGTCGCGCTAACCGGCAGCCAATCAGCGACCGAGCATTATGGCTACCTGACTTCCATCCTGACCAATCAGAGCACAGACGTAGCACAAGAGCACCAATTGCGGCGTGATTGTATGTTGCTATGGCACTTCAACCCCCTTTATGGTAGCGGGTTCTGGATCTTGACCACCCAAGCGCCGCGCTCTATCGTATTAATGAGAATAAATCCACTCGGGTAGTTCGCATACGAAGACCATGTGCCGACGAAAGCAATGCTGCCACCTTGCTCGCCCACATTATCATCTTCTGGGTAGACGTCAAACCAGGCAACTTCCTTCACCCAGCGGCCCGTGGGGTCCGATGGAATCGACGAGATGTCAAGGACGCTGATGCCGGCTCCGTAGTTGCTCTGGTAAGAGTAGTTGCCAAGAATATACTGGTTGTGATCGATGGTGGTGCGTGGCCCCTGGTAATAGCCGGTCTGCTTAGGCTTCTCGAGGTTACGAATGTCCCAAATGTAGGTAACTGGGCGACCAAGCGTTCCCGGGCCGCGACCTTCGCGTTCGTCGAGCTCGTCATCAAGGATCAAGAATTCTTGATTCTGGGTATCTAAGACCCATCCCTGATGCGTGTATGTTGCGCCTTCGTAGCTTGTTACAGAGATGATCTCCGGCCATGCCTTATCGGTGACATCGTCTGGGGGAATCAGCGGTTGTCACTAACATGAGAGAGGCGGGCGAACTTACAGATAGTGAGGGAATCCTCATTGTATCCGTAGCAAATCTCTTTGCCGACGTACTTGGTGTGTGGTCCCTTGTAAATGAGGCACTGAGCGTCATGGACATATCCGTCCTCGGAAGCACATCCTTCGTACTTGACGTTCGACGGATCTGCGAGGTTGAGGAACTGAAGTCCACTCCTGCATGTGCTGTTGCGTGGTTGAGCGCCCACAACATAGGCATAGCCGGTGGCGTCGTTCGCGAGCACGTTGTGCACACGCCCAAGCGGCAACTCTGCAGTCCAGAAGGCGGTTAGATCGGTGTCCGGGTCGAAAATCTTCGGACCCTTCTTATAGTCGATATCCAAAAGCTTCTTGAGATCGAAGATCTGGATCCCGTGGCCTTTTTCTTCACTGCCGACAACAATGTAGTGCTTGTATGTCCTGATCTCTCGCCAGCGGCTCGGCGCCACGCCGGTTGTTTGTGGGAGGCGGCCCAAATACCGAAGCTTTCCAGCGGTGGTAATCTAGACACCCTTGTCAGACGCGATCGCATACAGGAGAATGGTTAGCTTACTTCGGCAAAGGCAGCGCCATCGGCCTGCGCAATGATGGCGAACTCTCGCCCATCATCACTGACCCATCCCCAAGAACTCGATCCCAAACCAGTTTCGGAACCGAGATCAGTATGCGAGAGGAAGTGGTGGAGGTTGACCTGTGGGAGTTAGTCGATGCGCAATTAGAAAGGAGACACATTGGGTTGAAAACCGACATTCTTGCATCGGAAGAAGAAGTCCTGCCTGTCGCGGAACGGAACGGCCTTTCCATCCTTGCACTGAGCAAAGTGAAGCTCTTCGTAGTCCGGACCTGCGAGGGAGTTCAAAACTCCCATTTCGGACTCTACGTGCAATTGTTCCGCTTTGGCAGCCATTATCATCTCGTGCATGACCCCAGAGTCGTAGAGCTCGGCTGCGCGCTTGGGGTCCTTGGGGATCTCTTTTGCAAAGACGGCAGCCGCGAAGGCTACGAAAGCTGTAGGGAACTTCATCTTGACTGGAGCCGACGACTGAGTTCGTGGTACACAGCCAAGCTCAATCTGCGAGGGCAATGCGTCCTTTTAAGCTCACCGGGCAGGTCTGGAGTACCGAATGCTATATTGCGACTTATCAGTAAGTTCGGTAGTCAGCTAGGCGAAGCTTCCCGTCAACCAGGAACAGTTCCTCCATCGTCTAGTGGATGTTCGCTTTATTTGGAAGGTGATACATGGTCCAAGGTTGCTCCAAGAGCACCAGCCTACTAAAGTGTAGCTCGTGACTAGCGAGTTGGACGGCACGTTCTCGAAGCTGCATCTCTGGACAACGGTAATCACTTGGCAGCCGGGCTAAGGAACGAGATTCAAGTCCCATGTCGCCATAGAACTGCTTGGCTGTACGCAGGAACGATAGGTAAAGATTGCACTGCAGGTCATTGGGGCGCAGTCGCAGGTAGATCCTTCCCCGACACGCCGTTCGATGCGGTGTAAGGTTTGACCGGGTATGATGAAAGTATATCGCGACCTAGATGCTGATGGATTCGAATGGCGACAGTGATGGAATTCATTTGCAATCGAATACGACTTGCGGGGTTTCTAGATGAGGAAGGTCAGCATCATATTTACCTGCGTATTAAAGATCAACATTGTGACAAGACCTCTTGGCACTATACAAAGTCTTGGGGTTTTCACCCTTGCCAGTAGGGAGAGAAGGAAATTAGGCGAACAGCTTGTCCCAGGAATAGAAGGAGGTGGGAGGGCTTCTCCAACTGTAAGCTGGAGAGTACAAGGCGGAGCGTAGATTCATCAACGAGCCGATGAAGAGCTGTGTTAGAGGCTATCTATCGATGGTATCATCATGTCTAGGGTGGGGAATAGCGTTGATCGTTGGGGTGGAGTGGAACGAAAATAGGCCAGCTGGCGGTACGCTAAGCGCACGGACCCGCTTTCCTCCCCTCGAGGGAAGGGTTGATGCCTCTGCCTCACCATGCGCGCTACTTCGTGCCAGGAAGCTCGTGGCAGGGCAACACACCTTGCAGTTCAGGTGGTTGTACAAAGGCCTCATGCACTGGATGATATCCTGGCTGCATTTGGATGTGAGCCTTGTCGTCATAGCCAGAGGCAGCAGGTAACGGCGCTGAAGACAGTGCGCCCTTGCTTCTTCGCCGTTTTCTCAGATAGTACAATAGTCCCGCGATTATGATTACTCCCGTGACCACGAGTCCGACTGTCAAACCGACAATAGCGCCCTTGCCAACCCCACTATCATGCGTCTCGGTTGCCGTACTCAGAGTCGCCGTAGCTTCAGTTTTCGTCCCTTGCGTCGTCGATGATGGGCTCTCTGAGGATGTTGCTTGCGACGAGGAAGCCGTTGATGACGGAGTCGTGGTTGGTGATGCTGCTGATGACGATAGCGTTACGGATTCACTTGAGCTGCCATCTCGTGCGAGGTACCAGCTGGTGCTCCAGAAGCCGTCGCTGCTCTGCTCCTCGCTGGTTCCCTGAGCGTTGACGACCCTGAAGACGAATGGGTTCGTGAGATTCGCTTCTTCGGTGCGGACCTCCCACTGGTACCATTCGATTGCCAAGTTAGCTGAGGGCTTTGTTAGCATAGTGCAAGAACTCGAGCATGTTGCTGCACTCACTGACTAGCTGCACCGAAGTCGCAACTTGTCCCCTCTGATAGAAGTATAGATTAATGTTCTTGTACGTTGTTGACCATGAGATGTTGATGCTGGAGCCTTCGCGAAAAGTAATCGGGTATGTCCGCGGGAAGACGAAAGAGCCATTGGGTGAGTCCTGAGGTGTCGTGAAGATGCGTCCTTCGTCTCTTGGCAGGAGGTGAGATGGAGGTGATGTTGAGCGAAGAATCGCTAGCTCAGCAAAGAGGGCCTTCATATGTACTTTGATGCTGTTGTAGAAGTACTTCGGGAGGGGAGCAATTTGAAGGAGGATACTTTGAGGTTTTGCAAGTGCCCTAGGTGTTTCATCTGAAAGTTCCCTGGTCATTTGCTGTGCCACATCAGATGAATGCATAGGACCACTCGGAGTATTCTGCAGTAACTGGGTAAGCAGGGTTGGAGGACATAAAGTGGGTCACCCATAGTTTTCCAGCGATACCGCTCTTCAATTTTTCTTCTTTATACACGCCTCTCCGTAGTTCTTCTTTGCAATTACAACAACACACATTCGATGTAGTGGGGACATGGATGCCCGCGATCATGTTCTGATCCTTATCCTTTTGTTGCTCATGTGGCAAAGTCCAATCAGCGCTCGAGCTTGCAGCCGCCACGGGTCTTACCCGCCCATCATTCCATTTCGAGTGGACCCCTACACATAATAGTGAGCCGGTTAAAGTTACTGCGATAGTTTAATAAGAGGTTGCTAGCCAACTGTTGCTTCAGAATGACGAACAGAAGGTCGGGGGAATAGCGCGATACTTTAGAAGGCTCACAAGGTAACCGGACTTCTGCACGTCGCACAATCGAATCGCCAAAACCATGCATGTGATGTTCGGCGTGTCAGCATAACGGAATTTGAAGAAAAGGCGCAGCACGCGCTGGCCCCTAACTGTGCCGCAATGTGATTATCTTAAGTGATGACCAACCGTGGACACCGCCGACGCCAAAATTTGAAATGAAGTTGGATGAGATCTTTTCCATCTCCGAGTTCCAATATGTTCCTTTTCAGCGATTGAAGATGGCTGTAGGAAAGTCAGCTCGCCGGAGTCGCAGCCCCTTTTCCGCACACCCGTTGCGGCCCTGGATAAATTTCCGACGCAAAAACCGTACCGCATTTATCGCTTTGGTTATTTGCGTTTTCTTCTTCTATTCATGTCGCAGGTCGGCGATCAGTACCAACATACCAAGCCAGCACCAAAGCATACCCCTCTGTCCCCAGAACCCTGTTGCAAAGGACGTACTAGTGACCCTTCGGACGGGAGCGACCGAGATACTCGAAAAGCTGCCGATCCATTTCGATACTACGTTGCGCTGCATACCGAACTATGCCATCTATTCCGACTACGAAGAAGAAGTCGAAGGACACCATATCTACGACGTTTTCGACGAACTTAGCGAAGATCTAAAAGAGTCGGTGTCTGATTTCGAGCTATACCATAGGCTCAAGACGAAGGGTCGAGATGGCCTCTCTATTAACGGGACCGACCATGGTGGAAGTGGTCCGTCGGGGTTGCTAGGCAGCCCTGGGTGGAAGCTCGACAAGTACAAGTTCTTGCCCATGATCGATAAAGCGCTCCGCCACAGGTCGCAAGCGAAGTGGTTCGTCTTCATTGAGCTGGACACGTACCTAATGTGGGGCAATCTGCTGGACTATTTGTCCAAGTTCGATGCAGAGATACCGTATTATATCGGCAAGCAGATGTATATCGGCGAGGTGCTGTTTGCTCATGGTGGTTCGGGATTCGCTCTATCGGCGGCTGCGATGAGGAAAGTGACGGAACACTGGAGGGCGCACATGGCCGAGTATAATCAGTACACAATAGAGTCATGGGCTGGGGACATGGTGCTGGGAAAGGCGTTGAAAGACGCCCTGGTACCGCTGCTATGGGCGTTTCCGCACTTCCAAGGTGACCCCGTGTCAACGCTCGATCACAACATCACGAAGATAGACAGACAACCGTGGTGCTATCCCGCTATTACCTACCACCACATGCCCGAAGACGAGATCCGATCGCTGTGGGAGTTTGAACAAGAGTGGCAGCGTACGCATCCGGGCGATGTTCCCTTGCGGCATAGCAATGTGTTCAAGGGGTACATACACCCATACTTGGGCAAGGAAAGAAAGGAATGGGACAATTACTCAGTAAATCCTGAGTTTAGTGAAGGTGCCTTGAAGGGCGGGGATGCTCATGCCTCTTTCGAAGCTTGCAGATTGGCATGCGAAAGCAATGTAAGGTGCTTGCAATTCTCGTACCGTACTTCCAGGTGTTCGGTCTCGAGTGAAGTACGTCTGGGTCGAAGGGCGACGTTGCAGTGTTTGGAGTATTCCACTGCCGCTTCAAAATGTGACAAGACGGATGAGAGAACCAAGGACTTGGGAGAGGGAGGTCTGAGTGCAGTCTCTTCTGGTTGGATGGTGGAGAGGTTAGCAAAGTACGTAAGTGCTATGGATCAAGGTTGCAATGACCGTATGGGCTGGATCACGTAGGAAACAGACAGCGAGAACCAAACTTGTTCTGTTACGATCAAAGATGAGCAAAAGGCCATTTTTAGGAATAACGTTGTGGTTTCCTGCATCGTGATTAGTGATTATCGGTAAAAAAAAAATTCTCCGTACAAACCAAGGTTGAGGCTCAATCTTATCTGAGGATGTCATGCTGTGCACCCTTTGAATCCAATCACCTCTTATCTGAGGATTTCATGTCGTGCATCTTTCGCATCCAATCACCGCACTTCTTCCTGCAGCGTCGGTTACGCAGCATGCATGACAACACGGAAGCTCAGCCTCGTCACATCGAACATTCGACACCTCACGAACCCCGCATCATCCGCATCCAGGACCTACACGATGAAATGGTAGATGCTGCCTTACGCCTCGCCGAAAACATCACCCTCCTCCGGCAGAGGTGCGATAAGCCGATCCCGCCAACCCCCAATGCGTTATCAACAGCAGTCGTACCAAGCAGCGACGGTAGGACTCTTTCTCTCTCAGACGAACTCGCTATCGTAAATTGTCTCAGCTACCTGTCCACGTACAGCGATCACCCGGGTTTAGTAATGGCGCTATGTATTGAAGAGAGATCGGATCATGAAGGTCTTATTGTTGCCATTGCTACGAACAATGATGCCGTGGAGGACCTTCAGAAGGGAGTGTATGGTATCGTCGAGGTGCTGAAGGAGCAGTCGTATAGTATGTTCGTTTGATTGAAATGAATGATAAGGAAATTGACAGTATTAGATACACAAGGCGACTATGTCGACACTCTGTTGGAAACGGTACTAGAACGCGGTCGAGAACGCATGATCGGGCGGCTGGGGTATCCCAACTGCTCGACAGCAGCACGTCTCGGAAAGGCTCTAGCATGTGCTGTGAGGGCTGTTCCAAAGATGCGTTCCACGCTCCAGCCCCTCTTCGAGCTTAGTAAAGAATTCACACGCCTATCTGGGCTCTTAGAGGATTCCCTAACCTTTGGTCCTGGAGACTCTCATGTCTTAATGTCCATACTCACAATTACCTCACGTATTTGGAAGAACCACCGGAAAGATCTTGAGTCCATTCTCCATCCATTCCATCCAATTCTCTCAAAAGACATGGACCCCAATACCAAAGAAGTCATCCAATATCGACTCCGCCAACTAGCCCAATATAAAATCACCACCACACACCTCCTCCACTACGCACGCCACTTCCCTCTCTTCCGTTCAATACTCGTTCAGGGCATCTACACGCCGGCGGTCGATCTTTCCTCAATCCTTACCAACCCATCCATCCAAGAAACGGGCATCCTAAACAGATACATCCACCGCTCCAAAAGCGCTCGCAGTCCTGCAGTCACTGCCGCAATGTCAGCTCTTAGTCAACACAATCTAGTCCCCCTGCAGAAAGAAATCAGGGAAACGGTTACGCGCAGATGCACTAAGAACGCGTACAAAACCCATGCCGAGATCCAACTCCTGCTTCACTACGAAAACAAGAACGTTGCATTCCCGCCTCGAGTTCTGAAATCGAATAAGGACGCTTGTTACCTGTGCGATCTCTTCATAAAGACGCATGGAGGATACCTCATCCCGAAAACCCATGGTAGAGTGTACGATCTGTGGATGTTCCCGGATGTGCAAATCACGGATATTCAGTTCAGCAAAGCAAAGCGAAAGAAATGGGCGCAAACTATCGAGCAGTTCAACGAAGCAGTGGAGGAACTACTGCTACAAATTTCTCGCCGTGGCAAGAGAAAGGGGAGTGATCCGAGAGAGAGCGCCGTCTTCTCCCTAGCCCCGTCAACCACGTGTACGCAGCGGTCCGATGTGTCTAGACATAGTTCGAGCGCGGATCAGACCGTCACTCGGCTTTCAACCAAAACGAAAAGCCCATCGACGAACGAAGAAAGACAGATGTGGAGTGAACTGGAAGAAGAACTTCCAGGAGAGTCCCTGCCGGATGCGCTGGTCTCGCCGCTTACACCGGTCAGTCATGAGCGGTCGTTCTTGCCAGAGGGAGGAAGCCGTTATGAAAATGGTTTTGCTAGCAAAACTGAATCAAATGCAGCAGCTAGTAAACACACACAGCACGATTTGTCTCCGTCGACCAGAAGCTCAAGCCCCACACCAATACTCAACCTCCGACCCGGAGTTCCGCAAACCCATATCTTCAACACCAACAACACATGCATCCGCCTCCACACCACCAAGATCCACATCGAGCTCTCACGTGCACAAGTGGACTTTCTCGCCTCTTCGCCTGCATTATCCGGCAACAGCTCAAATATACGCGTTGACGCAACTTTGCTAGACCGTCAAGGCTCCATACACGCTTTAGAGAAGTATAAAGAAGCCCTCGCAGACCTCGGCGACCCGTGGTCGTTTTTGGAGAGCAAAGAAGGTATACTTTTCAGTCCTTCAGGCCTCTTGATCCGGAAAAGAGATGATCTGGTGCAGATCAAAGCGTGTGTCACTTGATGCGATGGGTGGGCGCGGCTGGGAAGGAACACTACAAGACAGCAGCAGTACAAAAGCGAGAGAAGGCAACCAGGACAAATACACGATATACGTGACATCTGACGCGTAGTAATCGATGAATTATAATCTACAAATACACATGCACGACCTCCTGTCCCTTGCCACCCGCCCAAACCATACATTTTCCCTAAGAATAAAGCTCCTCATCGTCCCGCGCCGCATCGCCAAATCCCCCCTCCGCAATATCTACACTATTTTTACTAGTATGGACATAAACCGGCGCCTTTCCCTTTCCCTTTCCCTTCCCTTTCCCACTACCACCACTCCCACTATCTCCAGCCGAGCCATTAAGATCTATATTTTCCGTCCAAACAACATAGTTTTCCTCGTCATCCTGTCGCACAGCAGCCTTCGCCTTACCCTCCGATGACCTAGGTGTCCCTTGTGGTGCTTTATCCTCCTTCTTCCCGGAACCCTCAAAAGTTCTCCGCACGCGCTCGTAATGGCCGAGCTCATCAGCGCTAACACTAGGAACAAGCTCTCTATGTGCATCGATGAAGTCTTGTTCAGTGACCATAACAGCCGTATCTTCTTCTGTGGCAAAATGATCGAAGAAGTATGCGATGGTAATGGGCGGCGAGTGCGTAGCGTTGTATGCTTTGACTTTCTCGTCGACGGCGCCGGCTTGTCGCGTGATAGCTTTGAGCATAGCGTCGGAGCAGAGCGCGTACATATCGGCACCGGTATAGGTGAATGGAAGGCCAGAGGCGACGCGCTTGAGAGAGAGGTCGGGGTGGAGAGTGAATCTAAAGTATCGGATTAGCATGTGCTGTGTGCGCATTGCGGGGATATTACGTACTTCCTTGTCAGTGCTTCGAGAATGGTCTGCTGCTTCTCGTGCGTATCCGAAACACCCAGATACAGCATCTTGTCGAAACGCCCGGGTCGCAGCAACGCCTGATCCAACAGATCCGGCCGGTTCGTGGCGCCGATGACGAACACACCCTCGCCCCCATCGCTCATGCCATCCAACTCAGCAAGCAACTGACTGACAATGCGATCCATAACACCGCCGCTGTCACCTTGATTGCCACGCTTGGGCGCGACCGAGTCCAGTTCATCGAAAAAGACGACGCAAGGTCGTGCATCGCGCGCACGCTGGAACACTCGCCGCACATTGGCTTCTGACTCACCAATGTACATGTTGAGCAGTTCGGGCCCTTTAACGCTGAAGAAGTTGAGCGAGAATTCGGTGGCAATAGCTTTCGCAAGCAGCGTCTTTCCTGTACCAGGTGGTCCATAGAATAGGATACCACTGCGTTTCTTCATGCCTTTGGCGAAAAGTTCTGGACGTGCAAGCGGAAGCTGGATGGTCTCCATTACAGCGTCTTTGACATGTGTAAGACCACCAACGTCTGACCAACCAACATTGGGGATCTTGGGCGCTCCAATCGAATCAGCAAAGTTCTTTCGTGCTGCTTCTACGGCGCCATCAAGATCCGCCTTTGTGAGGCTGTGGCTAAAATGGCCTCCTGCAAGCTCAATGTCTCTGACAGTCACAGCGCCCACAGATGGCAGATCCCGTGAAGCAGCCTTTGCGAGCGCCTCGATGCGGTTTCGCTTTGCTACAAGGGCGCGATCGACCACATCTACGAGATCTCCAGCGACCAAAGCTGCAGTTTTGATTGCCACGTTGGAGAGGTCGACATCTGGTGATAAACGTATTCCGGCGTCTTCGACCACGCTCCGCAGAATACCTTCTCTTTCGCCCTCATCTGGTGCAGTCATGTCCATCTCATGTGTAAATAGTCCGCGAATGCCTTCTGGCACTTTATCGATATCCGTGGTTGTCGCAATGAGAACGCGCGAATCTGCCAGGATCTCTTTAAGGGCAGTGTTCATTCTATCAGCGTTGAGAGCATCAATGTGCTTGAGCAAAAGCGCCGTAAACTCAGCGCCGCAAGTCAGTGCACGCTCAGCTCTCGCTTTCAGAAAGCCTTCCGTCTTTAAATCGCCTCCGCCTGCCCCTCCTTCGCTCAACACATCGAAAGCGTCGATAGTGAATGTATGCAGTCCGAGGTCTTCGCATGCTTTGGTGGCCACCGTTGCCTTTCCAATACCACGTTGCGTCGACGTGATCAGAACTGCAATAGGTGGCAAGCCTAGGTGAATGGCTCGTGGGCTGGTAGCAGCCAGGATCAGCTCTCGGAGCCGTCGGCGAAGCGGAGAAATATAGGGCTTTGGAAGCTCTTCGATCGCCAGGGACTTCTGATTCGGGCCAGCTGGTATTCGCTTTGCCCCTATATAGTATTGCCACGCGCTGCTGAGAGGAGCTGGAGTCTTCCCTTGCTCGCTGCCATTCATTTCCATCTTGGTGCTCGCTGCATCGACAACCCCAACTCCTCCCCAGATGTCGGGTTCATCGCTGTCGCGGGGCGCATTCGTTGTGACGTTGCCGATTTTGAACCAAGCAACCACTTTGGGGCTATAGCTGTCAAAGCTTTCGCCTGCACTTTTTCTCGATTTGGAGAGAAGCTCGTCACTTCCGACGTCCTCTTCTGTGGAAGTGGTCTGGAACACCGCACGACCGAGAGACTCATCGATAGCCACCCCGATGAGATCGCCGGTCTTTACTATCCGCCTCTTTTGCTCAAAATGTTCCTTCAACGCGGCAAACAAACTTGGCTGGAGGAGGCGCTCGGATGAAAGCGGTGTCGAAAGCTTTAGCAATGTGACTTCTTTTGCGGACGGTGGTAACGATGAGCTGGTCAAGCGCGGTTTCTGGATCGCACTGCGGGGTAGGTGCGAAGATTGGTGGGGAGCCAAGGTGGTAATGCGAAGATGAGTTGGACCTCCCATATTTGCTAATAGGATAGGCGAGAGGTACGCTTGTGACGAGGCGCTCGCTGGGGGGAGACCCGAGAAGCTGAATCTGCGATCTTGGTCGTCAGACTTGTTGACCGGATATCGCGCAACCTTCTTAGTCATGGCCTCTGGTAACCCATAGATTCGCAAAGGACGCCATTCAGCATTATCCTGGTGTTCGCCTCCAAATGCGCCAAGCCCGAACAGCGGATGGTTTGAAGGCTCGGGAGCAGCCTCTACCTTGACCCAGTCACCCGAGAAGCATCCAACCTTCACCAAGGTATTGGTATCAACAAAGATCCGAGCCTCCTCATCATCATCAGTTCCGGGTTTTGGATGTACCAATTCATCCGGAATAGATTGTAATAGTCCCAGAGCTTTGAAGACCTTGCTTTTGGATGATGGCCCACGTGCGGTTGTGGCGGTGAAGCTAGAGAAGACGGAGCCAGGAGTCGCTATGCCATTGGTGTGGAAATTGCCTGGTCTGGGAGTAGCTGAGGTGTAAGAAGAAAGCACACCGGATGACTGGGGTGGCAACATGGGGGCATTTAGCGAGATGATGTCTTCCAGGTCGTCCGACAGGTCTCCTGCGTCGGACCCGGACATTTCAGACTCCAGCGCATCTGCGGATTCTTCCCCCGGCGGGCTGTTGTTCTGAGATGGTCCTCGGTCCTCGGCGGCCGAGTAAAACTGCTCATTTGAGGTATCTTCCGACTCGTCGTCGCCGAAACCATTCGGGATCTGTGCCGGTTTCGCGGGTGGCAGGACGGGAGCGGGTTTTGACGCGCGGTGCGATTGTAGGACTACGATTCTTGTGCTAGGGAGCAGAAGACCTTGTGACACGGGTTCGCACGCCGTGATTTTTGCCGGGGGTGGTGGGACGTGGGTGATGGGATGTGCGGGGAGGGGCAAGGGCAGCAAGTCTCCCGTATGGATGACGGTCGGGGCTCGTAGGGCACTCCGCACGGCGTCCCTCCACACTTGTTCCTGCACAGCATGATGCACATCATTGCCCTTCTTCCCAGCGAGCCCATTGGCCTTCAGAAATCTGTCCTTGGGCCCTTTTGCCGCACCGTTAGGCCGCGTCGAGCCGAAGCCACCGCCAAACTTTGCGTGGACGTCGTCCAGCTTCCTCAGCGCCTCTGTGTCCAGATTGACATATACCGTCTGCAGCCCGACCGGCACGGCATCGTATACGCGGATCTCGATGGGCGTATCTCTTCTCTGGGTCTTGTTCGGGGCAAGGGAGTGCAGCGTCTGCGAGAATGACTGGAGCGCGAGCGCTGCGGCGGGGACTTGCAGGGACGAATGCGGCCGCGTCGCCGAACTGCCGTCCTTGTCGGCAGCGCGTACAGGCAATATTGTCCACGGGACATTCTGGACAGCGACGATGGAGCTCGGAAGCCACGGGGTGATTGCGACGTAGCGGGTGCTCTTCTCGTCTAGCCGTGCTTGTTAGCCCTGCATGTGTCTGCCGTCCGGCATGCGTACCTGTGGATGTGGCCCATGGAAACAGGTCGGCGAAGAGGTCCTCGGACAGCACGCCCACCTCGCCCTTCATGCGGTCGTCGAGCAGGATCCGCGCCGAGATGGCCGGCCGGTCGAGACGCCTCCTGCGCCGCCTCTTGCGCGGATGGATGGCGCCATTCTGCACCTCCATCTTTTGGAAACGAAGAAGCAGTGCTCAGCGAGCAGTGCGATTGACGGGCGCTCCCAGAGTCGCATCGAGGTTCCGACGAAATGCCAAGAGAAACGAACCTCGGCAAGCCGATGCGCAGGCGACGGCAACAGAGCGTCTTCTGCGCGTGGGGGCCGGGGCACAATCGCTGGAAGAAGCTCCCGGACCTCGCCCTCGCTCTCCGCCGACTGAAGCTCCATCTTCACATGGAAAACTGGCTTCAGGTGGTGCGCTAAGCTCCCTGCCGGACCCCCAGAGGCTCCGCGGCCTCCTCCCACGCCATGGATGCCGCCATTTTTGTGATCCGCTGCGTTCGCGTATCGACGCGCGCCGCCCGCTTGGTACTTGATAGGCCTCCAGCTGGTCGCCTGTACGGGAGCCGTGTCTTGGAACTTGCTGAACATGGCCCTGACATCATCGGGCATCGCCCGTCCGCCACAACAAGTGCATCAACAGAATGTCCATTGTCAGCCACGCAACGCCCATCTTCGAGTCGCAATCTCCTTTCTCTCTTACTCTCGCTTTCGTGTTCGCAGCTGCACAAGGCTAGCATACACCGTCGTTTGGTTGATTCGTTGCTCAACTTGGTTCTCTCGCGAAGACCCCACCCGCACATGACATTCTCCACCATACCTTCGCTACACTAAAAGACCCTGGAGATAGCAACCATGGCGACCGCCACTTTAGTCAAGGAAAGGGTCGAAAACGCACAGGAGAAGCTGAAATCGAAGACAAACGCAGCCATCGACTTCGCCCACCAAGCCGAACGATTAGGCCAGTATGCGCCAGATCAAGAGAACGACGCGACGGGCTCGACGCAGGCTGTAGAGGCCAAATTCATCACAGCCCAAGACCCGGTGATCCAGACTGCAGATGGAGGACGATTACCTGCAGTCCCCGTTGAAGAGGCCGCCAAACTCAACAAGCTCCGAGGCATCGTCGACGAACGCGACCCATCACAGACTGAAGCCGTCTACAAGAACGCTATGTCACGTGAGTCGAAGGACGGCACGGTACACGGTGCCCGGCTACAAACAGATGAATCGGATGGCGAGGGAAGAACCGACGCTCCGCTGCAAAGCCAGCAACCTCCATCGAGAACAAATCCCCTCTTTCCCCCCGTGCCTATGTATGGGCCACCAACGCTCATTAGGAAGTTCCAATGTTGGCTGTTTCGGGCGTCTTCTGCAGTGCTATCGCTGTGCTTTCTACTCGTTATCATCCTTGGCAGTCTCTTCACCAGCATTCCTGATATTGCCGAGCGGATATGGCTGCGACTCACGTTCAGGAATCCGGACAAAAGGAGGCCCTTCTATCAAGAAGAAGATAGGCGGCGGCGGGCTCGACAAGTAGCCCAACGAGCCTGGCAACAGGGGAAACAACAAGAGTTACACGAAAGTAGAAGTGGCGGAGACCGAGGTTCAGATTCGAACGAATTCGTTCCCCTCGAAGGTGGACCCGACAAAATCCCATGCGATGTCCGATATTATGCTCGCCGCGTCGGCCTCGACTGCGAGACTTTCGATGTGCAGACCGAAGACGGCTTCATCATCGAGCTTTGGCACCTTTACAATCCGCGCGAATACAAGCGAACGCCCTCTGTTCAACGCACTCCACACTCTCCCAATATCTTCCCTGATAATGGCCAGACGAATGGCGTTTCGGGGTCACAGTATAAATCAGGCGACAAGAAGTACCCTGTCCTCATGATTCACGGCCTTCTCCAATCTGCAGGCGCCTACTGCACCAACGACGACGACAGCCTCGCTTTCTTCCTCGCAAAATCAGGGTACGACGTCTGGCTCGGCAACAACAGATGCGGCTTCAAACCTCGTCACACTATGCTGGACTACTCTGATCCGCGCATGTGGGCATGGAACATCCGTCAGATGGGCGTCATGGATCTGCCGGCCCTTATCTCGCGCGTCTTGTCAGAGACCGGCTTTGCCAAGCTTGGTCTCATCGCCCATAGCCAAGGAACAACACAAACACTCGTTGCTCTCGCTAAAGAACAACGGCCCGAAATCGGCGAGAAGATCAGTGTGTTCTGCGCCCTGGCACCAGCTGCATACTCCGGCCCACTCATTGGCAAGATGTACTTCAAGTTTATGCGCGTCATCAGCCCGGGCATGTTCAGAGCCATGTTTGGCATACACGCATTCATCCCATTCATGATGACCATGCACTCCCTCCTGCCGCCCCACTTCTATGGCACAATGGGTTACAAAGTTTTCTCCTTCCTCTTCAATTGGAGCGACGACAAGTGGGAAAAGGATCTTCGAGGCCGCATGTTCCAATTCGCACCCGTGTACGTCAGCGCCGAGTCGATGCGCTGGTGGCTCGGCCGCGAGTGCTTCGCAAAGCAGAAATGCATCCTCACCACACGCGAAGAAAAAATCATCGAAGATAGAGAAGACGAGCAGGAAGACCAACAACGTAGTCGATCCTCCTCCGAGTCCGACTCCTCCGACTGCAATAGCGATAGCGAAGACGGGCCCTCCGGGACGACTTCAACCGCTCCCACTAACTCCAACCCCAGATCCCACCTCCGCCGCCGCGACGCCGATAAATCTCGCTTCTCCTGGTACGCTCCAAACACGCCGCCCTTCGCCTTCTGGGTCTGCGGCGCAGACGACCTGGTCGATGGTCGCCGACTCCTCCGCCGCTTCGAGCGTGGCCGCGAGCCACATGTCGATCTAATTCACTCTAAAATCATCGAGGGCTACGAGCATCTCGACGTCATCTGGGCCATGGATGCGATTGAAAAGGTAGGCAAGGAGGTCCGAGAGGTTATTTGGAAGACTGCGGATGAGGACGCAAGACGCGTGTGTCGCACTCCGCGGGGCTGTGGCGACATCGAAGAAGGGCACTTCTATGTGAGGGGGAAGGGCAAGCAGAGAGAGGATGAGGCGAGGATGGTGGATGCAAGTGCGGGGGAGTGGAGTAAGAAGGGAAAGGAACAGGTCGGTGGTGGTGGGGGTGAGGGCGATCGTGATCTTGAGGAGGAGATTGAAGAGGTGGAGAAGGCGATGTCATGAGTGTTGGCGTATAATTGTTTGGCGGTTGCATATACACGCGAGGTGGGTTTGGTCACGGCGCTGCATGTCCCTTCGTGTCTTTTCGGTACACATGATATCCCTCCCATCGGCTCGCACACATCTCCTTCCTAGACGGTACGCCTTCGCATATAGAGAAGGAACCTTTTCGCTTACTGCTCCAAGAACTCCAAATGTGGTTCTGTTGGGAAGGCACCCTATGTCCCACACATACGTTTCCAGGGTCCGGCGACATTACTACTTCCTCAACGGTCGAGCCGCATCATTGGTAGCTGCCATCAGCACACTGTGGCTATGGGACGGTGCTGTCGAAAACCTGGCGGCTTGCTACCTCCGCCTTCCGCTGCCGCTACCCTTGAGAAGGCCGCCACTTTCACAAGCTGACACAGGCAGCGGTCGTCCTCAACCCTTTGCTTTTGAGTTTTGCAGGCTCTCTCGCCTCTATTTTCTTGGAGAATCCGTGTATAATCCAATACTACCTCCGGTGCTGCGGCTCAGGGTCATCTACTACGCCGACATCCACCGGCTCAGCTCAGCCCGTACGTCCGTTAATCTCGCGTTTGTGAGACACCAGCTTTCAAGTTCTATTTCTCAGCAAACTGTACGTCCGAAATCTTTCCTCTATCGCTCGCCGTGTACATCATCTCACTATCGTCCAATTACCCTGCACACTAACATTGTTCTCATGTCCAAGTACCAGTGCTAGCCGTATACCACGACGCTTGTCCTCTTTTGGTCTTAGCAATTGCGATCATCAAGGATCAGTCTTCAGCCTGTTGAACAGGGTTGACTCTGAGGGCGCTATACCTCGCTTTTACGCCGTTCAGTTACGACTTCGTTATAAGCTCGTTGATATCTCGCTAATTGATCTGAGCAGTGTTTGCTCGCGCAAACAGCTTTCTACATCCGCATCTTCGACGATCAAATACGCCCAGCTGCTCGCATCACCGTTCGAAATATCCCCACAAAATGGGGGACTCCGTCACCAGCCCACCAGCAAGCGACTCTTCGGGGTCGCTCAAAAGCTCCAGAAGTAGCAAGACCGCGCGACGCTCTTCGGAGTCTTGTATCGTATCACTCATAAGGTCTATCTCTTCGAAAATGTTGGCCAAAACGGCAGATGGGTCCATAGACTCGTCTACAGATAAGACACCCATGCATCCATTTCGGTCATCCACCGAGCTTGCGATAGTCTTGGAGGGAAAGATCGAAGATCTTCGAGAAACTGGTGCAGGACTTCACCTTTCTGAAGACAGCACGAAAGTACCGGTCAAGGAAATCTCCCCGCTAGCAGGATCCGCCGCCAATGCCGACTTTAAAGAAGAGGAGTGGCTTGAGGTGAAGGCACACAATCGGCATATTATCGCCACAGTATCTGATTATGGCGAGATATCTGACACGGATGAATTCCGGGGAGTGTGTACCGAACCTCAAGCATCCCTGATCGAGCACGTAGATGAGAAGACGTCGGGGGTGGGCAAGAGTGGTTATTCGGGCATACCATGGACCGGCCTTGGGGACGACGACATCGCTGGCAGAAAGCGTCCCGAGCTCAGGGATCCGATAATTAAAACAGCCACAGACGGACCAAAGTCACGATCACATCGGCCCAGACCAGAGCCTCGCCCTAACTTTCACCTCAATGCCGAAGCTCCTGCACCGAAAGCTCTGCGACCCAAAATACCTTTCGGTAAGAAGCTCTCGACTTTTTTCTGGGGCTCTATCAACCCTGACGACGATTACTACATCCCTTTTCCACCTTCCCAAACTCCTTCATCGCGAAAAACACCAACGCAAAGAGGGCAATGTGGTTCGGGTTCCACCGAACGATCGACAAAAACAAAGTCATGCACACGACCGTATCGAGGTGGTATACAGGCTCACCCAAAGAGCATGCGGACTGTGTACATTCCGAAATATACTGCCGAAGGGCATTTGTTGAGCACGTCAGGAAAGAGACCTCGAAGGAAGGGCAGAGGTCCGAGCGCAATGACATCTTCAGCCAAGAAGAAGACCAAGCCGTGGCAGAAACGCAGTATGTCTCCATCTGCAGATCACAGAAACTTCGGCCCCGGGACGAGTTCTTTGGCAAGAGATGTTGGGGTAATTTGGTCTGGAGTGCCTCGGCCTTCGTCACCAGTTCTCGAACCTCACCGCAGCCCCCTCCAGACACCATCACGTCGACGATTAAACCCCAAGCTTCATCTCGCCCATAGCGAAGCTGTCGACGACAATTGGATCAAAGCGTATCCGCCTAATCATGTACATCCTCTCGATCAGCCTTCCTCGAAAACCACACATCGTTCTTCTCAGAAGTTAACCGCGCCAAGCTGGAGCAATTCCGAATGTGGAGGAAACGTTGCTCCGAGAGTCATCTTCTCGAATACGCTTCCCCTCATCAATCAAGCTATCGAAGAAGAGAAGACTCTAGAAGAGGCAGAGCAAGCATACCAAGAACGCCACCGTGCAACAAAACGCGCATTGCGCCGAAAAGCAAAGGAAATGAAGATGCAAGAAGCCAAACAACAGGATACCGCTATGTTGTTGGAAAGTATGATTCGGAGCAACTATAAAGGCGAGTATCTCTTAGAAAAGGTGTCTTTTGGGCTTTACAAGAGCGGGGTGAGGAAGCCGATGCAGTAATTTGCGTCGGATGGTATGCTGCAGGGAGTTGTGAGAAAGGAGATTGTCCACAGGAAAGGCGTAGATTTGATACGTGCGAAGAAGCACAGCGCGCCAAAGCACAGGAAAAGAGGTTCACACCAAGCGCTTTCAGTGAGCGGTAGGACTACGAACGGGTTTTAAAGCCGCGAATCTACTTTCCAGACAAGCTGTGCCATTTTCTCCCAGTCCCTGTTGCACATAGCGCTCGCAACCCTCCATTGACTTGAATTGTTCAAGAGATATTCATATTTCGGACCAACTTGTACAACGCATTACATCCATTCGAAATGGCATACGCATAGCAAGGCATTCGGTCGGTGTCACTACAATGACTCGGCAAGATTGGGCGTCTATCAAATCCCTTGCGTGGTTGGAAAGTAGCGATGCCATTCACCTTTTCTGTCTAGTATAACGTCTCGACTAATTTCTCATCGCGCACGAGGTCTCTCGCAAAAAACTTCCATGCGCAGCAGCAACGTCTCCTTATCGAAATCCTCCCCAGTGGACTTGCCTCTTTTCACAACTCCTGGAGACGTTACTAGCACCACCTTTTGTCTGGCTTCTGATATCTTCTCTCCCTTCTCAGCCTCCATCGTCGATGAGTCAAATATTGCCGGAATTTCTTTCCCCGGGTACGTCCATCTTACTGCGGAGACCTGTCTGCTGATTTCTTTGTCCAGAACCAACGCCTCATCAATGATCCTTTGGAACTCTTGCGCATAGCCTTGACTGTCCGGTCTTCGAACCCCCCCGATCACATCTTCAACGCCTTTAGAAAGCCAACTCTTCCATTCTTCTAGATCTTTGTTCGTTTCGTGGCTCAATTTCTCATCCATCAAGTCCATTGAGTCCAAGAGAAGGCCCACCGTGGTGGCCCGCCAAATTCGGAACTTCCTCTCCGCTTCTGGACTGGCGTTGCTATCACACTTTGTGTCCGAGCGATTACCTTCAAACAGAAATTAGCATTAGTCTGCCCTCAATGTTGCTTCATGCTCGTACTTACGGGGTCTCAGGGACCTGCACAAATCCCGGAGCAAATCCGAATCAAGACCACCCCATTTGAAACGATCGAAAACCCGATGAACGAGAACCTGCCAGAGGAAAGCCTGCACTGCCTTTGCCCGCCAGTCCGGATAACGAAGAAGTTCAACAAGGTACTCAGAATCGGGCATAGTGGCTACCATATGGGGGTGAAAATCCGCGTTCTTGGGTGGCAGCACGAACTTCCCGATCCGCTCAGAGAAATATTGGATCGAGAAGCTCCGAATGTTGTATCTTAGCTGCGTTATCAAGTCGATCAGATAATTATCTGTGATTTGATATAATCCTGAGCCCTGGCCTTGTCTCTGGACCTTGTCTAGTTCGCGCGCCGCTTGCTTCCATCGTTGACGAATGTCTTTGTTCTCGGTTTGCACCCTGCGCAATTCACTCTCCGCCTTCATTCGGAGATCTCGCTCATTAGCGAGCTGGTTCTCCATCTCCTCGTGAAAGGCTCGGTCTGAAGCACTCAGATTGAGCTGAGCGTCAGGTTCATAGTCGCTTCCATTCCGTGGTGGTGCTGGAAGCCGTTTCGGTGGTACTACTGGTGGGATTTTGGCGCGCTCTACTGCAGTTGTGTCGGAGACGGCGCGCGGTGGCTGAGTTGCGATTTCGACAACGTCCACAGTGGTGCTCGGATGCCCTTCGAATAGCTGTTTCCCACTACTCGGCTCGTTACTGTCGTGCATTCCTGAAGGTTCATAAGTGACGCCGACGCGGATTTCAAGCTTCCGAGGGCCCACTGGGTTCGTGTGTGGAGGTGCGTCTAGCATCTCGATTTCTTGGCCGCCTGGATGGATCTCGCTCGGAGTCGCAGCGTTGTCTTCATGCGGCCATGGCGGCGAAGGGGACGCGGCCATTCTTTGCTGAACGTCGATGACACCGTTTATCTTCAAGGATTTCGCGACTCTTGGGTCTCCATAGACACAGGCAATTTGGAAGCCTTGAGAGGAAGTATAGTTTTCCGAGGAGCATTGGGGGCCGCTAATCCTACCCCCAAAAATACACAGGGCGTCATTCACAAGGCAGCTTTCACAAGGCTGGATTCGCCCAGCGTATCCCCCCTTCTGGGCAATATTAAATGCCTCAAGGTGCCTCAGCCGGCTGACTTGACAGCGAATAGGTTACGGGACTGCGCGCTTCGCCTACAAACAAGGCATCACCTGCATGAGGCTGAAGACAGGCAACCGCACAACTACCAGCTTTACTTCAAGTCAATATCGTTCTTCATGCAAGCCAATATCGATTTGCGATAGGCTGTGGAGATGAAACGTTATGATGCCGTTGATTGGTACGGCCTTTTTCATAGGCGCTGTCGGTGGGTTGAGCCCACAGCCCAGCCTGATGCACGAGCATCTTAATATAGTAAATTTTGGCGTGTTCACATTTTGGATGATGCCTAATGGTGTGATGCAAGACCTTTTCTTTTTTGTGGTGGATCGGACAGCGCCTCGAGGCTTTGCCACTACCAGAGAGACAAGGCTCGACGAACCTCTGCCTTGTGCTTTCATCCGCAGAGCCCCAGATCACATGTTTATCCTAAGAAGTCGATATAATTGAGCCAGTACCGGGGCGTCGCAGCCTTGACCGCCGCTCTCCGGAGAAAAACCACCTCCACACTCCGGTATTGATTTGTTACTCACCATTGAACTCGGCGGGAGTCTCTCAGGTCGTCATATTTGCTCACCGCTCGTTACAGCTAAATTTTTCTCCCGTTTTCACGTCTTTAGGACCCAGAATGTTCGCGACGACTCTGGCCAGCCGGCCCAAGGCGGTCGAGGATCACGACGATGATGACATCCTAGTCATTGGAATCGACTTTGGAACCACGTAAGTCTCCGTTAGAGCTCTTGCCATTGCTAAAGTTACTTTAAACTGCTAACCCAGGCTGATGCATAGATTCTCCGGTGCTGCATGGGCAACCGTCGAAGACTTTGCAAGCGATCAAATCAACCTGATTACTAGTTGGCCTGGCATCGGGCGCGAGGAGGGCAAAGTCCCCACTGAACTATTCTACGAGGATAATCAGATCATGTGGGGGTACGAAATTCCCGCCGATGCCGATCCGGTGCGCTGGTTCAAGCTCCTCCTGCTCAAAGAGGAGGATCTCGATCCGGAAATGCGCTCCAACGAGTTCATCTTGCGCGGACGCAAGATGCTGAAGGAGAACGGCAAGACCGCCGTTGATCTGATTGCTGACTACCTGCGCGCGATCTGGAAACACATCATCGAGACTATCAACAAATCGCGCGGGGAGTCGGTGGTGGATGCACTCGCGTTCCATATCGTCATCACTGTACCAGCAATATGGAAGGGCTATGCAAGACAGGAGATGGAGGAAGCTGCTAATAAGGCTGGACTCTTGAACCGGAGAGCTGCTGGGGATACTACTATGACGTTCGCGCCCGAGCCGGAGTCTGCGGGGTTATCGACACTGTGCGAGCCTGGACGGAAGGTCAAAGTTGGTGAGGTGTATATGATTTGTGACGCCGGGGGTGGCACGGTGGTGAGTATCCAGTGAAATCCGCAAGTCGTCCGCGAAGTACTGACAAGTGTAGGATCTCATCAGTTACAACATCGGGGACATTGATCCAATTTCCATGGACGAAGCCGTCGAAGGAACAGGTATGGGCTAGTCCAGCCCTTGATAATCCGGGGAAATACATCGCTCACAGATTGAATAGGTGGCCTTTGTGGTGGTATTTTTATCGATGAAGCATTCGAAAGAATGTGCAAAGCCCGCCTCGGACGGAAATGGGACCGCTTGAGCAAAGCCGGCATCAAGGAGATCATGAAGGGCGAATGGGAACACGCCATCAAGCCCCAATTCAAGCCTGGAAACAATCAGAAAGAGTACATTGTTGGGATTCCAGCCGAAGCTTTCGGAAGGGAGAGTCTGGATGATACTAAGCGGCAGCCATTCATCAAGAACGGACGGATTCACTTTAGCAGGTACGTCTTGCTTCTTCAGTGACTTGGGGTAAAGAGCTGACTGTAGCATTCAGTTCGCACATCCAAGGAGCCTTTACCGAGGCGTTCGCGGGTATCGATGCCCTTGTGAATGAGCAGATCCGGAAGGCGAACAAGCAGGGCCTCAAGGTTGCGGTAGGTTTACCTAACTTGTACTGCCGCGTCAGTGGACACTTGAGTGACGACTTCTAGGGTATAATTCTTGTGGGAGGCTTAGGGGCAAGCCCCTATCTCTACGAGCATCTCAAGAAGAAACATGCTAGTGCAGGCATCGGTATTCTGCAGTCAGGTGGAATGAGGCCGTGAGTAGAAATCCTCGCCGAGCGCCTCGTGCCTCTGTACTAACGGTTCTATTAGCCGAACCGCTATCTGTCGCGGCGCTGTGATCAAAGGCTTCATCGATGGACTCAGCGCCGGTGGCGTCATTTCCCAAGACTCGTTAGCCGCCATTAACATCGAAGCACCCATCAAAGTGACCTCAACAGTGTCCAGATTCAGTTTAGGCATGAGCTACAGATCTCCATTCGACGTTTCACAACATCTCACAGAAGACCGAGAATGGGACTCGGACGAAGAGGTATGGAAAGCCGGCAACCAAATGCAATGGTTCCTCAAGCGCGTACGTATCCTCCCGTCACCCACAATCCCCACTCCTAACCCCTCACCTAGGGCGAAAACTCCTCAAAGAAAGACCCAATCCGCCACTCCTTCTACCGCACCTACCGCAAAGACCCCGGCCCGCGCTTCCAAGCCACCCTCTTCCAATGTGAGGACGAAGTGCCGCCCAGTCGCGCCACAGCGAGCGTCTCGCAGCTGTGCGATATCAGCTGCATGATTGACGTGCCGTGGAACAAGTTCAAGACGATTAAGAAGTCGAATGGAGAGAAGATTCGGAAGTTGTCGTTTGAGGTCGAGATGGTGCCGTCAGGGGCGAGTGTTGAGTTTGCAATTTATATTGACGGCAGGAGGCAGGGGGAGCAGAATGTTAATGTTGTGTTTCAGTAAGGAATGGGGGTTTGCGGGATGATGGGGTTCGATGTGCAGATGTGGCTTTGGGTTGGGATGGCGTTTTGAGAGGGTGGTTGGATTCGGGAATGTCTTGGTTGGGGTCCATATCATTCTACATTTAAACGGGTTAAAGCGCCGCAAGATCGCTGTCTCGAAAGGCCAATTGATATTTCCACTGTATCGGTTCTCCGGGGGAGCACAACTTAATGTGGACCGATGGAAACTCGACGTGGAAAAGGTCGGCTGTATCTCTGATGAACCCACTGCGGAAAAAGTGTCGAGATTTAGGGACTACACTCGGTTGCAGAATCGCCTTCCGGTTTCTGCAACTTCGAATCTTGTCTCTCCGCACAGGCCTCAGCCTCGATTAGCGGAAGCTTTACCTTATTCGCTCTAGATTTATCTTTAACAAACTTCAGCATGTGATCAACAGGAATAGGGTACTTCTCTATCACCGGAAAGCTCACAACCCTATGGCCGGTGCGGGTTGGCCATCCTCCCTGCTAGTCGTAGCAAAATTAACGCTAGGCCTTGATTATGTTCCATTTAAAACGGTTATATACACTGCACGTAGGCATACACTGAGAATTTTCTATCTGCATATATAACGTTACTAGGCTGCGTTTGGTGTGTCCATGGGCCGCTTTCACGTAAACATTCATATCTGAGACCTCTATTATAGCTCCTAAGCCTCTATAGAAGGGCATCAAACTTTACTAGCAAGGATGTCTACTACCTTTGTTTGGCCATATAAACGTGCAATCATGAGCGGAGACCTGCCATCCACATCGTAATAGTTTTGTTGAGCACCATGACTAAGGAGTAGCTTGACCACTTCTACGTGACTAGAAGCGGCAGGCCAGAAGAGCGGCGTACGTTTAGAAACACTTGTTGCATTCACATCCACAGCGTTCGTCGCTAAAAGGACCCGAACGGTGTCCGTATGACCTTGCGCGGCTGCGTGCCATAATGGAGTTGTACCCCGAATATCTTGTTTATCAGGAGGAACGCCTTGCTGAGTAAGTTGAAGAACAGCTTTTGCATTTCCTTCCTTTGCAGCGGCGCAGAGACGTGCGATATGGACCCAGTACTTTGCCACCCTTCCGGTCTCGGTCCATTGATCGAAAAGACGAAGAGTATTTTCTTGACCACTAGTAGCTGCCGACTGGATAGCGGTGTCGGTAATTTCGATGGATGTTGCTCGATAGAGATACTGAAGGAGTTTTCCACCATCCAGATTGCCTGCAGCGGTCAGGACCACTTGCTCCGTAATCTGGACGTCTGATCCTCGCTGGTCGAAAAGGAGTGCCATAACTTCCTTGCCACTGCCGTAGTTCCCAGCAGCTGCGACAACCACCTCTTCCGTGATCTGAATTTCTGATCCTCGCTGGTCGAGAAGGAGTGCCATAACTTCCTTCCCGCTGCCGTAGTTCCCAGCAGCTGCGACGACCACCTCTTCCGTGATCTGAACGTCTGCTCCTCGCTGGTCGAGAAGGAGTTCCATGACTTCTTTGCCACTGTCTTCGTTCCTTGCAGCTGCGACGACCACCTCTTCCGTAATCTGAACGTCTGCTCCTCGCTGGTCGAGAAGGAGTTCCATGACTTCTTTGCCACTGTCTTCGTTCCTTGCAGCTGCGACAGCCACCTCTTGCGTAATCTGGAAGTCTGATCCTCGCTGGTTGAGAAGGAGTGCCATGACTTCCTTGCCACTGCCGTAGTTCCATGCAGCTGCGACGACCACCTCTTGCGTGATCTGGACGTCTGATCCTCGCTGGTCGAGAAGGAATGCTATGACTTCCTTGCCACTGCGGTAGTTCTCAGCAGCTGCGAGGACCACCTCTTGCGTGATTTGGATGTTTGATCCTCGCTGGTCGAGAAGGAGTGCCATGACTTCCTTACCACTGCCGCCGTTCCTAGCAGCTGCGACAACCACCTCTTCCGTGATCTGAATTTCTGATCCTCGCTGGTCGAAAAGGAGTGCCATAACTTCCTTGCCACTGCCGTAGTTCCTAGCAGCTGCGACAACCACCTCTTCCGTGATCTGAACTTCTGATCCTCGCTGGTTGAGAAGGAGTGCCATGACTTCCTTGCCACTGCCTCTGTTCCCTGCAGCTGCGACGACCACCTCTTCCGTGATCTGAACGTCTGCTCCTCGCTGGTTGAGAAGGAATGCCATGACTTCCTTGCCACTGTCTTCGTTCCTTGCAGCTGCGACGACCACCTCTTCCGTGATCTGGACGTCTGATCCTCGCTGGTCGAGAAGGAATGCCATGACTTCCTTGCCACTGCCGTAGTTCTGTGCAGCTGCGAGGACCACCTCTTGCGTGATCTGGACGTCTGATCCTCGCTGGTTGAGAAGGAGTGCCATGACTTCCTTCCCACTGCCACCGTTCCCAGCAGCTGCGACGACCACCTCTTGCGTGATTTGGATGTTTGATCCTCGCTGGTCAAGAAGGAGTTCCATGACTTCCTTCCCACTGCGGTAGTTCCCAGCAGCTGCGACGACCACCTCTTCCGTGATCTGAACGTCTGCTCCTCGCTGGTCTAGAAGGAGTGCCATGACTTCCTTGTTAAAGTCCCTAATAATCGATACTGCCACCTCTTGCGTGATCTGGACGTCTGATCCTCGCTGGTCGAGAAGGAGTTCCATGACTTCCTTGCCACTGCGGTAGTTCTGTGTAGCTGCGAGGACCACCTCTTGCGTGATTTGGATGTTTGATCCTCGCTGGTCGAGAAGGAGTGCCATGACTTCCTTGCCACTGTCTTCGTTCCTAGCAGCTGCGACGACCACCTTTTCCGTAATCTGGACGTCTGATCCTCGCTGGTCAAGAAGGAGTCCCACGACTTCCTTGCCACTTCGGGAGTTCCCTGCAGCTGCGACGACCACGTCTTGCGTGATCTGGACTTCTGATCCTCGCTGGTTGAGAAGGAGTTCCATGACTTCCTTGCCACTGTTCCAGTTCTGTGCAGCTGCGACAACCACCTCTTGCGTGATCTGGACGTCTGATCTTCGCTGGTCGAGAAGGAGTACCATGATTTCCTTGTTAAAGTTCCTAACAATT
>MU005587.1:295144-361694 GCA_010405425.1 Lentithecium fluviatile CBS 122367
TCTGATCCTCGCTGGTCGAGAAGGAGTGCCATGACTTCCTTGCCACTGCCACCGTTCCCAGCAGCTGCCGCGATATCCTCTTGTTCTATCTCTATACGTAGCTGGTCCAGTCTCAATAGACTTGCTAAACTTTCACAACTTCCATTCCTTATCGCAACGCGCAGAGGTCCTCGACCCTGCTGGTTCACACACTGTATTTTTTCAGACCTGCCTTCTACCACATCCTCTATCAATTCCCCAAAATCAAAGGCGCATGAAACGAGTAAGCCAACGGATGTTGCTAAGTCCGCCGTTGGTACGGTGTCTTCCAGTCGCATTCTTTCATCAAAATATGCATAATCTCCCAAATGCTTTTTAAGCCGCGTGTTCCATAGCGTAATTGCAGAACACGCGCCGCCAATACCTGACAAGACATGTTTTAATGCCGTCTTCAATCTACCAGAGCTTCTTTGCTCCTTCGCCGACTTGCAATGTTCGGCCCAATACATATCTGCATATACGCAGAGATTCTTGAGGCTAGTTGTACTTGCATGCCAGCTTAGCTCAAGAAGCAAATTTTCAGTGGCAACGTTTGAGCTAGTGGATAGCACAGTCCATAGACAGACCTCTGCCGCTAGAGCGTCTGTTGTAGAGTTGCTGTATTCAGGCCTCTGCTCTAAGAACTCCCAGACGGACAGATGTGCAAAGCGAAACGTGTCCAGCTGCGAGTCAAAGACGATGAAGTTGTTACAAATCTTCAGCACGATGTCCTTTAATGCCAGGTTTTCGCTACGACCTAACTGGGGATCGACTGAGACTGCGCACAAGAATTCATCAGTCTTTAATGCTCTCTTAGCGCATAAAAGCCATTGGAGGGCATTCTTGAAAACGGTTGCCTAAGCTTTGCCTGGTCTTGTAGAAAGCATTTCGTAAAGCTCAGCATAAAGAGTATGCAAGTCCGGCGGAAGGCGGCCAAGACTGCTCTTAATATCGGCATCTAGATTAAAGGAGCAAAGGTACTGTAGTTGCATGCTTGCCCAACGGAACCTAGAAACAATGGTTATTAAAATCAAACTGGGTCGCTGTTGTGAACTCACATTCCAGCGGCACCGTTAATCACCTCGTCCACGATAAGCTGTTTCATATCCACCACGGATGTGCTATACTGTAACAGCTTCCCATCTTGAACAAGCTGCTGCGTTTGGTCCTTTACGAACCTCGCAATATCATCGCTGTTTCTTCAGGAATCAATCTCAAGGTTTAGATAATGTTGCAAGCGCAAGACGATATCTTGGTCATTTCGACTCGACACGAATATTTTGACGAGGCTAGACGAGTTCCGGAGGATATGCTCAAGAGCTTTAAGCAACTCGTGTCGTTTCTGAGGGTTACACTCATCCATAGCATCTATCACTATGGTGGCCAGAGGATATTGTGCGATGAGCTGTAGAACAAGGTTGAGGCTTTCGTCCATCTGGAGCGACCCAGACGCAAACCCCTCCTCTTCCTTCTCCTTAAACAGGTTAACAGCAGGTCTTATAAGGGGCTTTCCAGGCTCAAGACATGATAACTGTCTCGCAAGACTGGCAAGTATTGCTTGAGGGTCAGAACGCGCAGGCTCTGCTGGGTTTCGCGAGCAGTAGAAGAAGACTGGTTGTGGACTATCGCCTGCTTTATAACGCGCTAAAGCGTCCTCTATCACCATCGAGCTGAACATGTTAGTAATTATTAGGCAGGCGTCAGGCATGCAAAACACTTACACAAGCTTGCTCTTGCCGGACCCAGGAATGCCATGGAGCCATAGGATAGTGGATGCGCTGTCATCCTTCCATTTCTTGAAGATAGGATTAGATAGAAGCCATTGCCCAGTTTTCGTCAGGATGCCCTGTCTCGTCTGCTTGTGATGTTGTATGTATGGCTCAGGCGAAAGCCACCGAACAATCTCCGCACGCTTGGACGCTTCGAATAGTGAGTCATTGTTTCGCTAGCTAATAGAACTGCTTACCTTGAAGGTCATCGTGGATGTTCTTCAGACCGTCATCCATCCTTCGTAACGGTTCATCGATGCGTGCTAGAAGGTCCATCAACTTTACATAGTTCTTAGCATTATCTGTAAAAGATGTTAGCGTCGATCAAGAATCTATAAGTTTTAATCCAAACCGGTTCTATCCACTAAAGCCATGCATCGATCTACATCATTCTCTGCCGTTTGGATATCGGTTAAACCCGAACCCAGGTCCGTCTCTGTGAGGACTGCGTTTTTGATTGTGCGTTCTAATAAACAGTTAGCTATCACCGGAAATGTTGTCGAAAGTATGTACGTACTTACTGCCCTCTGCTCGAGGTATTGCTTTGCCTTGGACAAATAGCCCAAAATACTTGCATACAGTTTCACCACAGCCCTTTCCAGCTCTTCGACTGCTTTCGATGTACCATGGAGATATAAATCCTCGGTAAGAGCGAAGCGACAGATCAACTCAGCTATCCGAGCAAGGTCTTCTACTACCAACGCGTATTTGTTGATGTCATTGACCGCAATCAGGAGATGTGTCAATAGTTTCCTTTATGAGTTGCCCTGTGCTACTCACTTGCAAAAGAAACCGAATCCCTGCCCAAGGAAGGGAAGCATGTGCGGGGTCATACTGAACCGCAACATCCCCAACCTGCTTGAACATATCGATCCACCGAACGATCTTCTCAAACAAGTCCCTTATTATAACAGTCTCTCCACTCTTGCGCGTGTATTTCCACCTGGACTCGACAGATCTTTGCCTGGATTTCTCGGCAGCTGCGTGCAGTTCGGCGACGATGTTAAGCTTGTCGGGGCGATTAAAATTTATGTTACGCTTTTCGTTGTCAGACAACTGTGCTGCTGCGCGAGCCCAGAGGTCATTGCTAGAGCAGTGAAAGGTATTAGCAGACACTCTAGAGCTCCTTAAGCAAATAACCTTACATGCAAACCCGTGGCACAGTAGGCTGAGCCATTGTTGGAGTAGTTAGTAATGATAGTGAAGCGCATAAACCTAGAGGATCTCTTCTAAGCGGGACATGAAGAGAATAAAGTACAAGGCTGATAGTGCAGAGAAGCGTTCCCTGGAATGTGCAGCTCACGGAAGCTGTTTCTAGACGACAGCCGCTGCGGAAACAGACAAAACACAGTCGCTAAATGCGATATGAGAGGCTGCAAATGGTTGAACTGTTGTAAGAAGAGTGGCATAGTGAGGAGTTGATCGAAGCTGCGTGAGATGCACGCTATCAGGCTGAGCCGCTATGCGTCCAGGCTGTAGCCCGCATCTACCAATAGCAAGGGTGTCTTCAGCAGGCTGATTATATAAGAATTGCTTGCAAGAAAATAACCGTACCAATTATAAAGACACTTGATGAAGTGTTGCCACGACCAGCAGGGAGGATGGCCAACCCGCACCGGCCATAGGGTTGTGAGCTTTCCGGTGATAGAGAAGTACCCTATTCCTGTTGATCACATGCTGAAGTTTGTTAAAGATAAATCTAGAGCGAATAAGGTAAAGCTTCCGCTAAGCGAGGCTGAGGCCTGTGCGGAGAGACAAAGATTCGAAGTTGCAGAAACCGGAAGCCGATTCTGCAAGCGAGTGTACCAGGATAAGCAATCCACATAGCAATTTCAATATGACGACTCACAGCGCTGGCCTGTTCGTCTGAAGCTGGAGGTCTGCAATTGGGAAATATCTTCGATTGGACAACTAAGCGAGCAACTCCTTGCAAGGCCCACCTGTCCCGCTTCCACGATCACACTCGCGTAGACCGATGACAACTGCAAGTCATAAACCAAAGCCCCAGTCAGCGCTGTACCTCGATGACGACAAAGCCAGTACAGCTCCACCCTTGGGTCGCTCTGTTACTGCTTTCCTCTTCGTTCTTACTACGAGGGCCCTGAAACTGACACCGCAACGACTATAACACCTGGACGCGACAACGAGCACACGCCTTTGCTGCAACAGCACTGGAGCGAAGATGAAGACACTGCTCCGGTAAGTACGATTGAGCAGTAAGAAGCATGAGGCTGATAGTTTGTAGATTCTCAAGCTCGCAGACTACCCAAATGAAGACCCTCGAGCCTGGCCGCGATGGAGAAAGCTCACCAACATCGCCGTCATCGCCTTTATCGCCTTCATGTCCATCCTCAGTCCCCTCGCAAGCTCCATGTTCACTCCAGGCATCGCCGAAATAGCAGGCGACCTCAATACTATACTTGTCAGAGACCTTCGGCCGCAGAAACTTGGACCTTGCGTGCTTCTCCTGTTTCGCCCTCCTCCAGATACTGACCGCCTCCGCGCCTAATATCGCGTTCCTTATCACCGTGCAGAGTATAGCGGGGTTCTTCGGTAGCATCGGAATAGCGAATGGAGGAGGCACAATCAGCGATATGTTCATACTGAGTGAAAGAGTAGGAGTATTCGGATGGTACCTCCTCGGCCCCCTCCTCGGGCCTACCCTCGGGCCTACCCTCGGGCCTCTCTTCGGACGCATAATTGTCATCCGGCTGGGCTGGCGCTGGATCTTCTGTGTAATGACCATCGTATGTTTCGTCAATGTACTAGCGGGATACTTTTTCCTCCGCGAAACCTACGCCCCGGTCATCCTGTCTAAGCTCAAGCGCAGCTTCGAAAACGACAACCGCGACGGCGGCGCAACGAGTTACCGGTACGAAGGCGAAGATACACGTCCCCTGCGGTAGAAAATCGCTCGCTCGCTGTCCCGCCCTCCGCACATATTCATCCAGCCCATCGTAGCCACCATGTCTGTCTACCAAGCCCTCATCTTCGGCACCACGCATAGCATATACACCAACATGCAGGACATCTACTCCGGCATCTACGGCTTCAACACCGAGCAGGCTGAGCTGCTCTACCTAGCACCTGGCCTGAGCTTCCTCTTCACAGTCTGGTTCCTCATTCCCCGGATAGATGACGTGTACAACCGGCTCACGGCGGCGCACCACGAAAAACCCATGCCGGAATTCCCCCCCCCCCCCCCCCCGCTCGCGAATATCGGCGCTATGTTCATCCCCCTGTTGCTCTTTGGTTTCGCCTGGGCAGTGGAAAAGAAAATTCACTGGTTCGCGTCCCTGGTGCCGACCTTCTTCTACGGCATCGGGCAGGTCATAATTATCAACTGCATGTAGAACTACTACATTGACTCGTTTGAGGCTTTTGCTGCGTCGGTGATTGCAGTGGGCACGGTATTTAGATCGATTGTCGGTGGGCTGGTGCCGCTTGTAGCGCCGGAACTGTTTGAGAAGCTGGGCATGGGTGGGGGATTAGCGTATTCGGATTCATATGTCTGGCGCTGGTGCCTGCTCCGATTCTGTTTTACGTGTTTGGGGAGAGGATTAGGGAGGGGGCTAAGGTTGCGTTGTAGGCGGCTTGCTGGATGGCGAGGTGTAGATTCTAGTATTTAGCATGAGTGGTAATGACCCGAGGTTTTAGATTCTTCGATTAGATTTTCGACCTGCCTTACCATTTGGCAGCTACCTGATGTGTAAGAAGTGAAGTCTTCCTAAGCGTCGGCCAAGATGTCAAGCGACAGGGTTGGCGGACCGATCCCGCTGGATACGAGGACCAAGATGTCGAACCCTGTCACTGCGTTTGTTTGATCCTGTCAGCCTTGCATGAGGGTCTAATTAGAGTAATCCCCGATCTGGCGATCTCCTCCTCGGCATTGTATACTGCATCGGGGGTTGAGCTTGCGAAGAGTTTCCCTGGTTTTGCAACATAATTTGCAGAGGCGAGTAGATGCTCACGCGCGCTGCAGAGAAACGAGAATGCTACGAAGAGGGGAGCCACCAGGAAGATTGTGAAGTGAATTATTATTAGCGTGACTAAAGGTATTCTAGTCAACAGTGTACAAAAGTACACGATGCCGCGGCATCAAGAAGGGTAGTTTCCAGGTAAAAAAATCTACAGATAGACGCCGTCGCCATGCATGCAAGGAGTGATCCCCATAGTCTTGGTGAAGAAAATGTTCAACGCCCGATCCGTGATCCGTGTATCTTATCCCAATCCCAAAACGCCGTTTTCATGCAACCCATTATTACGACTCAGCAGCGCCGGGAAGTTATAGCACAAGCGCGGCCACACCGACAGCCAGGGCACCAACGCTCAGGCCGACGCGCCCAGCATTGTTGGAGTTTTCGGGTGAGGTGCTGGAGGAGGTGCTGGTAGGCGAGCCGGGCTGGGTGGGGGTGCCGGTGACGCTGACAGTGGAGTTGCCGCCGGTGGGGGCGGGGATGCCGGTGCCGGTGCCGGTGCCGGTGCCGGTCGCAGTGATGAGGGTGGTGGAGGTGGTGACACCAGAGGAGGAGCCTGAGCCGTCGACGAGGATGCACTTGATGGAGCCCTCCTGGACGGGGTTGGTGGCGATCAGGGCAGGCTTGGCCTGGGTGAACTTCGCGGAGCCGGGGTCCTTGCCCTCGGCGTCCTTGAAGGCCTGGCACTCGACCTTCGTGACGTCGGCGTCGGTTGCGGAGATGATCTTAAGGCCGCAGACGGACTCGATCTCTGCGTGTTTGTTAGCATTTGTTTGTTTGGGGATGCGTGGGGTGGGGCAGTGGGGTAACTTACGTCCAACGAGCAGCTTGCCGATCTCAACGTCGAAAGTCTTCAGCTCAGTGTTGTTCTGGATGCATGGCGTCTCCTCGATCTTGACGGTGGCGGCGTAGCCAGTGGAGAGGAGCGCGGAAGCGACAGCGAGGGTGGTAAAAGCCTTCATTTTGCTTGTGGTGTGCGGGTAACAAAGTAACGAGTGTGATGGTGCGAAGTAGAGGCAGAGTACCAAAGTGCAGAGAGTCGTCTATGGTTTGCTCAAGAGTGTATCGACAGCGAGCGATTTTACTTTTATACCCTCCGACAAACGGATCGAGTGAAATAGAGTGGAAGTAGGAGGCAGAAGTAGCTGTGAATGACAAAGTGAAGATAGGAAACAGACACAGCGCACCACGCTCATATTTATTTCTCCAGCGACGCGACCCATCACCAACCACCACCGCGCCAGCCCCAAAATAGCAACAATTCACATTCGCTCGCCGATCAAGGTCCCCACAAAACGGCGCTTTGGTAATTGCCCTGCTTTTGCGTTCCCCGAATCGGCGGGCGAGCCTCGCTTGAAACAAAGTGGTTGGACGTGAGACAAGGACGTGCTGTGGCGGGGGTACGTCACAGCCCCCAGCCTCCGCCCAGTGATCAGATCAGATGGATTGCGGCACCTGCCGCCGCCCCAGCCATAATTCCTGCCTGAATGCAACAAACTGAACGCCAACCGACTGCGGGGAGTTTGGGCGGTGCCCGTTCGGTCGGAGATGTACATGCATAATGCGGCAACTGTTGAGAGGGTTGTAGTAGCGACCGTGCCGCTTGCGCCTGCCCTTTGACGCGCTTTGTGTTACATTTCGCCCTCCGCACAGCCTTGTTCTTCTCTCCCTACTGCCGACGGATATGCTCTCGCGCGTACGATCGACACGTGCAGTCGGTAGCGGAAGATTTCACGCATGATCTGCCCGAGCCGCATCACCTTGCCAAAGGCCCCCCTCATCGATATATTGGAGTACTCGTCACAGCCTTAATACTTACCCTCTGTTTGGGGCGTTCTTGCGACGAAAGACTTTCACATGAGCAGCACCCCAAGGCCAACGACTTGCAAACCGGATCGAAAGACATGTGAACATGAACACAGGATGTTGGAAGTTCGACTCCTTCTGAACAAGGCTCATGGCATGCCCGGCGCATTGTGCATCCTAGGCGCCCATCATCCTTCTCGATTGAACTCTGCTAAACCCGATGCGTTGACTCTGTTCCAGACTGCCCATTCTGGCGACTTTGGCTCCATGTCCCCGACCATTAGGCCGCCAACGTCCAACGGCGACCAAAAGTCCATACGAGCCTACACAGTGTCCACCCTTGGCCTCCCTACGGGTCTTGCGACAAAGAGAAGACGACAGTGACACTTCGTTTGCACCTTTAATCTGTCTTACCTTTTAGACCGACATACCACCGCCAAAGCCCGAACCTCGCCCCCCTCAACTACCGAGGATGCCGTCCTCACTCTTGCCCATTCAGCCACGCTGCCACCTCTTCTACGCCAGGCAACAAGCTCGAACAAGCCTTCTCACAAGCCTTCGGACGAGCCTTTAGACCATGTAACACTCTCAAGTCTTCCCGTTTCAGTGATGTTTCCGACAGCGCCAAGAAACGGCCCTCACGAATGACATTCTTCGGACGCTCCCCCCTCCACAACTCTATCTGGCAAGGACCGATTCCTGAGTATCTTCTTTGACGGCTTTATGCTAACGTAGCTGCGGAACGGCCGGATGTTGCCAGACTGGAATGTTGGGTATGGACGGTGCCGAAAGGTGCAGATGCTGGAGTATATTATGGTATATATGGTGGAAGGGAAGGCTTCACGCTGTTGCTGTCCTTCGCCCAGGCATCAACTTTGAGTTCTATTCCTAATTCTGTTCTCTTCGTTCTGAACGGAGCTGTGCTCTGTCAACTTTCATCGTAATATTATTATTCGCTACCAATCGCTCGTTCTGCAGTTTCTGTTCTAATAAATTACTCCCGTCATGAAGTTCTACGCGGCACTTTTACTCGCCAGCACGGCATTTGCTCTACCGGCTCCTCAGATGGGAAAGGGCAATGGAACATGTAACGCACAACTGGTGGCCAAGCTCGCAGGCGGCATCGAGCAGAACCTCAACATCCAGGCCCAAGAGCTTAAAGGGTGAGTACCACTTGCAACCCCCTACCCTCCTCCGTCTATTCTCTCTACCTTTCTTTCTCAACCCTTCATCCAAACCCCATCGCCCTGCTAACACCCCACAGCGTGCAAACCCTCCAAAAGCTCACCGCATCCAACACAACGGGCGCTTCAATTAAAGGCACTTCCAACTTCCAAAGCCAGCAACAAGCCGTGCTCACGATTCAACAAGCGGGCATCGACATCCGCGCGCAGAACCAGAAGATCGCACAGGAGATCAACAGCCCCGCCCAGCAGGGTCTAGCTATCGTAGCACAGGCGCAGGTGACGGAGATGACGCAGGTCATGGGGCTGCAGGGGGGTGGAGAGCAGGATAAGAAGACGCTAGAGATGCTGGCCAAGGAGGTGCAGGATGGGACGAAGCAGAATATGATGAATTTGATGGCAGCGGAGACTCAGTGTGCGAAGTGAGGGCGACGTAGGAGAGGAGAGGTTTACTACATGCCAATCGCTAGTCGCTACTCGCCACCTAAACTGTTGTAACTCCTCTTCCAGTAACAATGTCATTGCGCCACCCAGATGCTTGTATGTATATTTGTACACCAGTTTACAGCTGCTGGGCTTTATCAAGCGACAGCAATCCGATCCTGTGCCGGGTATAGCTCTTTTCAGCCACCATCATCTCACTGCTTTCTCGCTGCTATGGCCTGCTGTACGCTTTGGGTCGTGCTGGGTTGCTGGACGGGTCGCTTGATGGGCTCGTCGGGGACAATGACATCGTCGAACTCGTCCTGGGAGATGACGTTGATCGTGTATGCGTCTGTACAGGGTCAGAGAATAGTCTCGAGTACATCTTCCCTAACAGACATACAGATGCCAATCACCAGACTACAGATGGCGATACCGGTGAGGGTGTTCTTGACCAGATACGGCGCGCGGGCCCGCAATAGGGCGGGTTGCGCCCGCATCTTCTCGTCATAGTAGGTGGACTGGAAGGGTTTGCTGCAATTGTGAGAATATGTATACTAGTATTGACCAACAAGACTCACTAAGGCATGGCAGGCGACTCAAGCTGGCGATGGGCTCAGCATTGAACTTTTGCGGGGAGGGAGCGGTCGTCCGAGTGAGGCTCAACTTGCGCACGGGCCGCCCTTGGCGCGCGCCATTCACAAGGACAGGACCATCAGCCGCCGGTCTGCACCCTTCAAAGTTCCCACACGACGACACACGCGCACCACCGTAGACTCACCACACACGCACCCCCCCTCCCCTCCCCCTCCTCTTCTTCTTACGCTCCTCCTCCTCTTAGTCGACGGCGGAATTGTCTGGGATGCGGCTGCTGCTGCGGGGGATACTCGGCCTTTGTCGCGCTACCTAGTTTGCCAGCACGCGCGTGAAGCTGCACTCTATCTCAAAGAAACACACCTCTTCTGCTTGCACTGCACTGCACTCTCCGTCGCAACCATGCACCCCTCGTTGGAGCAGCTGGAGAATGCGCGCTCTCTTGCGCTCGGCGACGGTAGATACTATTCCACCATCGTCCCCGGTGTTATGCCCATCATCGGGGTGCAAGCTCCAGATACCACAAGCATTGAGGTACGGCGGTGGGGGGCCGACTTCCTGGCCGAGACGTTCGCATCGCCAACATGGGCGCCTGAGGAGAAGGCCAGGCTGGCTTTGACGGTGCTGGAGACGCTGAAGCTGTACCTAGACACGGTACAGGACAGAGGCGTCATCAAGAGCGCCATCCAGGCCGCGGCATCCATATACCCGCTGGTCTACAGACACATGTAAGTGACCCCCGATGCAGGTAGAACTCCCGCAAGTCTATATGAGGCGTCTGCTGGACCGCTGTGTGCTCCAACATGCCGTCCCCAATTAGCTTCATTCGAAAGAACCCTTTCTCATGTTTGAACGTGCTTTCAGTGTCTCGGACCGCAACGACAGCCACCATTGGCAACTCATGCTCGCAATCAAGTCGAATATACTGCGCCAGATGGACTCGGCCCCGTCGGGCGTGCGGATATGCTGCGTCAAGTTCGTGCAGCAGGTGGTGCTGGTGCAGACCCCCAGCGTGGTGGACCCTAGGGTGAACACGACCCCTCTCCAGCCATATTGGCAGCCTTCTCACGCTTCATAGAGGTCCGATCCCAACGATATCTCGCTCAATCTCGTACCCCGCGACCACCCGCTGATGCCATACACAAGCCTCGAGGCGGAAGGACAAGGATTGCTCGATCGGCTGCTAGGCATCATACATGGGGATCATAGGTCAGATGGTCTTGCATCCGATGTTAGAGTAGATCTAACAGGGAACAGTGATGCGTTGCTGGTCACCGCCGTGCTCAACAGCTTGGGCACGCTGATACAGCGCCGGCCTGCAGTCGCCAACAAGATTTTAACTAGTGTCTTCAACTTCAACCCGTTGAAGCTAGCAAACGCGCCGATGACGTCCAAGAACAAGGTCATGATGAAGTCCATAGAGCGGACAACGCGATCTCTGCTTGTGAACGTCATCAAGAGGTACGCTGACCCCTTACCCATCGCATTCATAACGAGACTCACTTCTCCAGGAATCCCGAGAACCCCAACAATGGCCGCATACATCAGTTCTTGGAGACCATGCATCAGAGAGGACGCGCCGCGCTGGACGAAACTAATCGCAAAAGACCTGCACCTGTGGAACCCACTGACGGATTAGACCCTTCCAAGCGGATGCGTCTCGCTGCACAACCTCCGGGCGCTGGTCCTAGCGCTGCCCCGGCTGGTCCCCCTCCTGTGGCACCCTTGCCTCCAGGCCCAGTGAGCTACCGCCAGCTGTATACCTTGAATGCAGAGGGTAACAAGGCGGCGTTTGATGTGCAAATGTTTCAAGACCCGGAGCAACTTCTCAGGATTCTTGTGCCTGTCCTGCAGTCCATTGACGAGGTGAAACTTGGGCATGCTATCAATGTATGTGACTTTCCCTTCCGCACAGACCCCACGCCGTGTGCGATGAGCTACGATGGTGGCGCGTGCGTTACGCACTATCACGTGACCATTGGGCTCCACAACTACATGTGCAATCCTCTAGCCACCCTCCAATCTCACTTTACCACGGAGACATCGCTGACATGGCTTCACAGGCTGTACGGTCTCGCTACCTCGCTCTGAGCAAAGCTGCGCCAAACGCCGCTCCCGCGCCGGCAACAGCCCCAGACGATGAAGACGAATACGAGCCTGATTTTGAGCCCGAAGACGCCGAACAAGTCGTGAATAGGCTTGATGGGCTGTCTTCCACCGACAATTTCCCCATTCCTGCGGCTCCTCTGGCACCATACAAGCTTCCCGAGGTACCACCGCTGACACAGCAAGAAGTGCAGGTCTATGGTAATTTGGCAGTACGTCAGGCATTCGAAATGCTTGCCGTTGCCGAAGAGAAAGAAAAGAGCAAGACTAGCAAAGGTGGGTTCAACAGACTTGCTGCGAGCGACTTCGGCAGAGACGCCTGGATCACTATACTCTCTCGTCTCGCTACTCGTGCAAGCGCTGGCCTTGACGATCCCGATGAAGGCATCAAGGATGAGTTCGTACAAGAGCATGCGAAGGGAAGTCTTGCGATTAGCGAGACGGTACGAGAAGGACTCTTGGAGTACGTCATGAAAGACTGGAAGAAACGCCTTGACATCGCCATCTCCTGGCTGAATGAAGAGTGGTACAACGATACCGTCATGGCCGAGTCGGCCCGAATGGCCGCCAAAGCCAACAACGTCAACGGGAACGCCTCGCGCGTAGTCACCCACGCACCAAAGAGCAATTATCAAACCTGGGCGCTGAGATTGCTGGACCGCATCATAGTAATCGTTGAGTACACAGACAAGATCCTTCTCCGCCTCCTCTCCGAGATGCCTGCCTTAGACCACGAGATACTACGGCGGATCAAGAAGATGGCCGAGGATCCGGAGCGCATCGATCTCGCGTGCATGGTACTCCAGTATCTGTACATGTTCCGGCCGCCGGTAAGGGATCTTGTCGTGGAGGTTCTTACGGAGCTTTGGCGGGAGAATGACCGGGCGAAGCCGAGCGCGGCGAAGTGGTTGAATAGGTGGAATCCGGCAGTGTTGCAAGAAGAGGCCAATGGGACTGCGGGGAATGGTGGTGAGGTTAAGATGGAGAATGGGGTGGGGAAGGAGAGCGCTAATGGGGCATTCGGGGTTAAGGCTGCTTTATAAACGATGATGGCACGGGGACTTGTTTTGGGTTCAGGGTCGGTGCCGCATCACAACCCGGAGTACCCCTTCGGGGCTGGATGACAGTTCAATGGGGACTGGCGTACTGACATGCCCTGGTCTTTTAAGGGTGAAGACTGGATAGAGATCGTGTATGATTAACGTCGGATGATACGACATATCAGCTGCAAATGGCTACACAGTTCATCAATCGTTTCTTGCATTCATGCCATATGCAGCTCAAATAGTCACAGGGAATTTGCACCATACCCGTACATTCAATCTCCTGACCGTTGTCGTATTAGGACTAACTATCTATAGACTGCACTGAGTAGCTTTACTTCTAAAGTTACACCTAAATCTTACCCGTCTCGCAATGACAGCGGAAGCTAATAGAGACAGACCTACCCGCAACAGGAGCCGCTCGTGCGTATAATAATAGTAGTCAGCATCATGTCATATGTAGAGAAGCTGACAAGCCGCCCAGCGCCGCTCCAAAGTGCCAGCTAATCGTAACACAACGTTGCCGCACTAGCCCGAGTCTCGCCTCGTTGGGCGGCGCGGGTATTCATCTACTTTGGGGAGACGGGCTTATGTGAGCACAGAGGTGTTATGCGGGGATGCGGTGCGAATGTGGCACAACGGCACATCGAGCTTCTTTCCATCGAACGCCGGCGTGCGCCGCGGATGCTGCAACATACGCCCAGTCTGATCATTTCCCATCGCTCTGAGACCATCATGCCACAGGGCAACTCCACATGACCTCTACAGCTAAGGCTCGATCCCCACTCCCTCCACCCAAGCTACCATCCCCCCATAAACCTCCCCCCCTCCCCAAATGCAAACCCACATTATGACCCGCATCCTCCACCGTAACCGCTTCACTCCTCTCCACATTCCTCTGCGGATAAAACAGTTTCAGCGCGTCGGCCGTGACATCGCCCCCTTCCGCCAGACAGTCACCTTTGCAGTAGAAGTAGTCCTGTCGGCCGTTGAGAATGAATACATGCTTTGTGTAGGTAGTGGGGAGGTAGATACTGCCGAGGGTTAGGGTCTCGCCTAGAGCATTTGGTTGGCGGGTGCGGAATTCTTTCGCGAAGACTATGAGAAAGTTAGTGTGAGAGGAAGGTGGAGGTGGGGTATCGTACTTTTCTCGCCAAAGTGGGGATAGTAGAAGAACGCAAATTGAAGCGTCTGTGGTATCGATCCCAGAGTAAAGTACCCATTCGGCAGGCCCTTCAGCTCCGGTCGATCAGGCAGCGAATTGCATATCTGCTGTGCGGCAGCCACGAACCAGTACCCCCTCCTTCGGAGAACCCAGAGTGGCTTGTAAGAATGACGGCGTCGAAGTCATCGGGGTGCTTTCCAGAGACGCCTCGTGTGAGTGCGGAGCCTAGGGAGTGTCCGACGCCAACGACCTTTTTGAACGTCATGCCACCAATCTTGTCACCTCTAAGCTTCTAGACGAGGGAGTGCGCAAGATCAACCTGCAGCGGTGCCTGTACAATCTGCCACGGATCCGGGCGTGCAGACTTCTCCGCCCCAAGCCGATCATACGAAAATGTAGCATACCCTTTCTCCGCTGCAACATCCACATAGCTCTAACCCTCCGCAAAGTCCCAGTAAGAATGGTCGAGCGTACCTCCGTGAGTAAGAAATTGTACACTAGTAAGTTCCTTTGTCTTCTCCTCGCCCACGGGGACACAAAGCTTCGAGTAGATGTCGAAGCTGTCTGAGACCTCTTTAGTGCCGCCGATGGAAGTGGCAAAGGTGTTGCTGTCTCTGCGCATGAAGTTTGATGAATTCGGTGAGTTCGAAGTTGTTTTTGGGACCGGTGTAGAGGACTTCGACGGTTGTCGCGACGACAGGGACAGAGATATAGCCCGAGACGCAAACGGCTTTTCTGGCAGGGGAGTGGGTGAATGCGGGATTGGTGATGCCGGATGTATTCAGTACCCTGTAGGATGAAAGGTGAGTCAATGAGTCCATAGTTGAGGAGGTTTCGTTGCTAAAGAGACCAGTCCAAGATTGGAAGGCTTGAGAGAGGGGATCGAGGATGTTCTGCATTGGGAGGGCGAGATTGGCAGGGGGTTCGGATTGAATGAGCACTTTCAAGAGGAACCGTCCGGAATGAAGACAAAAAAATTGCGAAAGTGCAAAGTGCGAGCAACCCTTGAATTATACCCCTGCATGCAGAGTTGCAGCGTGCTGCATCCACTGCGTCGGGGTAGATTGTCAGTCCATCTCGGCGCTAATCCTAAAGCAATGCTTACCCACATAGAAACCTTACAACGCAGCCGTGCTTGGGTTCTCCTTCCGCGTTGCGCTACTTTCGTTCCTTGCATCAACCTCGGTGTCCCTGCTGCCGTGCTCTGGATCTGAAGTGTTGTTAGGAAGCGACGTTGGCAATCATATCCACTACATCCCGCAAGCGCACAAGAACGACGCAAGACCGCATCCAACCGTGACATACTAAATACCCTTAGTGGAGGCCCTGATAAGCATAGTCCCGCTAAGTAGCAATCACAAAATCACGCGTACAAGCATGGTTATACGCCTCCTTCAAGAGCGGCAGCACTTCCAGGCCTGCCACTTCATGCAGCCCACTGGCCCCAGCGGCAATTACCTGTTCCGCATCTACAGATGTAATATGCTGCAGAAGGAAAGGCCTGAGCGTAGCCTCGAATACCAGCTGCCCAACAGCTACGAATAACCCGGCACTGAACGCCTGCCCAAAGATGATGACTGTGGTTCCCAAAGGGATCTTTGCTGGTGCGAGCTCACGCTGAAATGCTACGATGGGCATTTTCAAAGCAGTGCGAAGCCCAGGCCGCAGAAGATTTGAAAGCCGACCCATGCACCCGCGGAGCTATTGGTTTTAAATGTGGTGTCGAGGCCGGCACCTATGATGAGACTTCCTATGCCAAAGAGTCGGAAGGGGTTGTAGTATGGCGCTTTTGAGACTGGATAGCGTCAGCTTCGGTAAAATATTCCGTTTTTGAGAACATACTGAGGGCACCACACAGGACCGCGCCAGTGATATCCGTGCCCACCGTTGGCAAATACATAACCCCACTCTTCAACGGACTCGCACCCTTCACAGCCTGGGACCATATCTGCAGGTAGTAAAGGATGACAAAGAAGCCGCCATTCCCAAAGAAGGCGATGAGCATGCCCAGGTACACCGTTCGCTTTTTAAAGAGGTTTGGTGGGAGAAGCTTTGTCGTTTAGATGATGCTGCCATCCGACGAATGCAAGGAACGTCACGCCGAAGCCAACAACAAGCCCGATGATAACGGAGCACCAGACGTACTCAAACCCTACCAATTGGAGAGCGAGGAGTAGTTGGACGACTGTTCCACTAAAGAGGGCAAACACAAGCAAGTCTAGGCCTTTTAGACGAGGTAGAATGGACCTTTTCTCGTCCACCACTGTCCTCGAGTTCAGGAAAAGCAGCAGAGTCACCAAGGTGATGTCAGCGATGGGGATGTTGATCCAGAAGACTATAAATTTTTCCAATCAGCAAGTCCTCAGTTCATCCAGGAGTGCTTGCTTACACCATCTCCAAGACGCATGCGCTGTAAACGCTCCCCCCTCCGGCAACCCCAAGCAGCGGTCCCAGCACCGCCGTACTCGTATACAGACTCACCACCAGCCCTAAATATAGCGGCTGCTTCGGTTTCTCCACAACAGCAGAAATCACGATCAGTGTGCCTCCAAACCGCCCCACTAGCCCCGATGCCCGTCACTGCCCTTCCAACAATCAACGTCGCCGAGTTTTGCGCAGTCCCACAAATCACACTCCCCACTAAGTAAATGGCCACGTACATCACAAATATGATCTTGTGCGGGAAGTTGGCGAAAAGATTGCCGGTCAGGAGCTGACAGATGCAGATGGCGATGAGGAAACTGGAACGGTACCAGCTTACGTCTTCGAGGGAGTTGAATGAGGTGGTGATGGTCGGGACGGCGGTTGCTACCATGTTGAAGTCCTAGGATGGCGTTAATGGTACTTCGGAACGGTGGGTATGGTGAGGTATACCAAGCCGACCAGGAGCATGGAGAAGCCGAGGCCAACCATGAGGGTTTGTAGCTTCCATCCTGAGAGGAGGAAGGGTTAGTCGTCTGTCGCCGGACTCCTTTCGACTCCTTGGACATGGACATTCAATGTTTCCAATGGCGTTGTTCCTTTGGTCATGCCATTTGCTTCCACAGCATCCGCCATCGGGCCTTAGAGGACGAAGAGGGTGTGGGCGGCGTTCGGTGTCACGATATTTGGATATCACGGTAAGCAAATGAAGCGCCGTAAGTTCTAGTATTTTGTGAAGACATCGGCTCCGACGCGTTATTTCGAAATTTATGGCCACCGTCGCCGCAATCTCCGTGAGTGATGGCTGTGCCGCATTTCGATAGCAAGCTTTCCGTTAAGGGTCGCAACCCTTGTGGCCCGATTAGGAAACTCACACATACTTAAATGCGGATATATCCTTCTTGAAAATGATTGAGCGAAGGTTGGACGTTGCCGCACGCTAATGTACCAGCGATAAGTTAGAAATGGTGTTATCCGTTTCTAAATAACGGAGCTTGCAAAAATAAACACACAAGCGCACCAGTCTCTTCATCCATTTTTGAAGATCTTCGAGTAGAGTTACTTATTATCCGCGAATACCAACCTTCCTGGACCCGCCAGCCAATTATGCGACGCAATCGGCTTACCAATCTGGATTACTCAATCGTACAGGAAATAGCTCACATATTCCGTTTCTTGGACAGGCTTGCGAGATTCGTGGTCCACTTAAAAACTATAGTTGGGAGCCGAAAGATGTCAGATTTGGCCTTAAAAGTGCGACACAGCGCATGTCTTGCCTTCTGACACTGCCTCAAAAGGATTCCTTCTCTCACCTTATATTGATTTCGTAAACTATCGGAACACTCAAACCGGAGCGGGTTGTGTCAATTTCCCCACATTCGGAGTCTTTTGCGCCAGCGTCTAGATCCGAAAAATATCCGTGGCGACGACAACACTATCACAAACACTAGCATTGAAACATTTACGATGGCTTCACCGAGAAAGCCTACTGCCCTACTCCTTCAAGGAACATTCCAACTTCCGGAGGCCTACGACAAGTTCGCCAGACTCATTGAGTCCCGCGGCTTCCCTGTCGTGCAGCCTCCATACCCATCGCTGATCGGCCAAGACCAGCCCCATTTCACCAAGAAGACCCTAGCCGACGATGTGCAGATCGTCGAGTCCGCCATCACTAAGCTTATTGTTGACGAGAGCAAAACAATTCTAGTTGTCATGCACTCGTACGGCGGACTAGTCGGGGCGGAGGCTGTACCGGAAAACCTTACTCTCAAGAGCCGCAAAGAGCGTAGTCTACATGGAGGCATTGCGTATTTCTTCTTCTTCTCAGCTTTCTTCATGCCGATGGGCCAGTCTATCGCAACAGCAGTGGGTGACTCGCCAGATCACGACCACTGGGATGGTCGTTTCAAGATGCGCGATCCTCTTACGACCATGTACTCCGACCTGCCCGCGGACCAGGCGGCATACTGGGCTGCGAGAGTAATCCCTCAGAGCAATGCAGTCAATGATACCGTTATGCAACGATGAGCCTACACGTATGTGGCCTCGACGTACGTGGTATGCGTAAGGGACAAGGCAGTCCCGGCCCCGGTGCAAGAAATGTTTGCTCATCTGGCTGGGAGCATTGTCAAGAAGATTGACTCAGGGCACTCGGCCATGTTGAGCAACCCAGAGGAGGTGGTAGCTCTTCTCGAGGACGTGGTCCTGTGATCGCTTGACTAGCGCATGCATACAGGGCTCAGCGCGAAGTGTACGTCTCTGGAAAGGCCCTAGGGGTTCATTGCTCCTCAAGTGCCATCAAGATAGAGTATTCCTTATTTATACACAGAACATCCACCCTCCAACCCCCACATCCTAACTATACGCAAAGAACCATTCTTTCCCTCCTTACACAAGCCCCATTTTCTCGTCAAACGGCGTTAACCTCCTCCCTTGTACAATGAACATCAAATTAATTTTTAGTCTCGTGCATCTTTAGCTCCTCGAGCCGAACGTGGCCTATCTACTTTCACTCCAAAGTAGCAAACCCTGACGCCAGCCAGCCTCACTTATCCCAACTGTTCTTGGGAACCCTGGCCGCCTCTCCCAGATTCCAGTACCGCTCGTCATTCATAGTCGCCATGTCGCCCCTCAGCCCCCTCACCAGCGGGAGAAGCACCAGCCTTTTATCCTCAGTGACCAGCAGACAGGTGTACCGCTGCATGGTGCAAACATGGCAAGCAGCTTCGCACTCCTGGCTTTTGGACCGGACTGGCGGATTCTGGGAGCAGGTGCAAACACAGCGCCCGATGCTACGTGTGCCGAAGGCGAATCGGCCGCCAACCCTTGCGTAGGCGATTGTCTGCTCTAAGAGCGCACTGATGGAAGCCGGGACACGAGTGGCTTGCAAGGAGGTATACGTAATACGGGTGCTTGTGAACGAGGTGCAAACCGATACTGGGAATGACCGTATGTCAGTGCACCGTCCTCTCTTCCACCTACTTGGCTCTGTATCCGACTCAAGCTCATAGTTAGAGTCGTCCTGGAGGATTGTTGACAACTTGTTAGAAGGTCTAGAACACATCATAAGTAGGGGCAGTACGTTCAGACTTGGGACTTGCATACCCGGCCCTTGGTGACTTTGGCACACTTTCCACGCCTTCGGACAGCTTTCTCTTCTTACCGCTCAGGGCGTTACCCTCGCGATGAGAGGGCACATGTACAGTCGCTGAATTCGCAGAGGTCATCTTCTTTAACTTCGTGACCTCCTCAGGCCGTCATCTTCTGCGTCAGCTGATCCACCCTCTTTCCAATGACCTTACGATCAAATTCCAGAGCAGCAATCTGCTCGTCTTTCCTATAGAGTGCAGGCAATATGTGGCCTTCAAGCTTGGCTACTTTGCTCTTGAGCGTTGTCAGATCATGCTGGTCAGCATCTCGGTGTGCAGAGAGCTGGATCTGGAGGCCTTCGACTGCCTTTACAAGCGTTTGGATGATCCGGCTCTGATCGCGCATTTGTGTCTTCAAGGAAGCAATCTGTTCATCCTTGTCTTGCACTGTGGTAGCCAATATAACTTTCAGATCTTCCACCTGCCCGGAAAGCGTATTGATTGTTGCATCTTTTCAGTTTTTTCTTGGCTCTCTGTGTACTCTTTCTTCTTTTTTCTTTTTAGAACTCTTTTCGCAGGTTGCCATATTCACCGCGCAGACCGTCCTATACACTTGTTAACGGACTAAGCGGGTTGAATTAGTGTGACCCACCTGGCCTCCTTGAGGCAAAACCTTTTTCCCTTCCCCGACTTGATGGCCTAAGGCCATTCAGGGCCTGTCTTTTCACGTAGTATTACGGGATCAGGTTTGGTGTCTTCGTATATTTATATGGTTTGAATCCATACATAGGCTCACAACATATTGTGATTATACAGGCAAAGAGGCTACGCCCGTTTTCCTCCCTGCAACTAAGGCAAACCTAAAGACTAGGTGTCTTCGCCCCCCCCCCCCCCCCCCTTTTTTTTTCTTTTTTTTTAGAGAGAGAGAGAGAGAGAGAGATCAGGCATACGCTCGTCGCTAAACGTCTGAGATTTTGGAGTGGTGTTGAGGAGTGTGAAGAGATTGGAAGTGTGGAGGGTTCCGTCTGGAGACCTTCCACACAAGCTACCGCAAGCGTTGGGACCCGGGCCCATAAGCGAGAGAATTGGACTGAAAGCCTGGTCGCCTGCTTTCATGGCGGGTTTTGGGCTCATACGTTAACAGACAGCTACAATGAGCGGTAAGAGAAGGGCTGTCTTGACCCAGGTTCAAATCTACTCCCTTAAGTACGGAAACCGGCCCTCAAACGCCCGGTCCATCTGCATACATTTATCAATTCTCGTTTGTCTCCTCTCCAATAGCCTATTTTCCAGTCCACCTCTTCTCCGTCCACCTTAACACCGGAAAAGCAACCCCACAAAACAATGCAGCCAACTCATGCCCCACATTCCCTCCGTTCTTTCCAATCAACCCCGCAATGGGTCCGGTATACCACTGAACCTTCATTCCCAAAGCTGCGCCCACAAAGCCACACGCAAACCCCCCAATGGCGCCCCAACCAAACGGCAACAGCTCCCAGCTTGCCCAAGCATCCCAGTTATAGTTTGACCACCGCGAGCGCCGAAATATGATGTGCTCTTCGATAATGATGACGAGGTGGATGATCTTCCAGTATCCAATAATGGAGAGGAAGGTTTGCAGAGTGTCGGAGAAGAACGCGGCGGCGCATGTGCCTACTGTTATGGCGGATATGAAGCCGAACGTTACAAATGCGATGCGAGGGACGCGGACGGCCCAGGGGCCAAAGTTCTGGGCGTGGAGGGCGAAGGAATAGTTGTTTGGAATGTTGTTCTGTCGATGTTAGAGTTTTTTCACGGTAATTTGAACAAATTGGTATGGCTTACCGGGATGGAACTCAAGCCGGCGAGGAAGAGGAGGAACTTTCCAAACCCTCCGGCGGGAAGAAGAGCCATTTTCAATGGCCCGCCGACGCCAGCGTCAAGGAATGCAGCTTTCCACTCAGGATGAACTTGCGTTCCCGTAAAGAGCGCGGCACCCAGGGTCTGCACCAGAATCGTTGGCAAACATATTCCAATGTAAGTAGTGACGAAGATCTTCCATCTCGGGGTATTTGTGGGCATCTTCACATTGTAGTCCGCAGCGCAATTTATCCACGAAACTGCGAAGGAGAAGATAACAGCAATGAATGAGAACGCAGCCGCAGCTCCATTCGCCCCGGTTGGCGACTTGACCGCGTTGCCGTCGAGATGCTTCGCCCCTGTTCCAGCAACAACACACCACACCAGGAACGGCGAAATCCACAAGAAGGCATCAAGCCGATGAATCCAGGTAATCCCAAATGCGCAGATAATCCACACAGTCGTGCAGATGATGATGACACCTGCCCATTGTGGACACTTGCCATTAGATAATGCGTAGAGAACTGAAGCGCCTGATATGGAGTTGATAGCATTCCAACCAGTGGTGCTAATCATGGAAAAGATGACCACGAGGAGGTTACCCCAATATCCGAAGGAGTAGCGTGAGAAAGTCGTCATGCGAAGACCGGTGAGGCCGAAGGTTGCAGTCCAGGCAGGAAGGAGGCAGGCCATCACGTTGACAACCATTATGACGGCGAAACAGTCCCAGAAGGCCAGTCCCATTTCGCCACCGACCATTCCCGTATTTAAGGTTGCCACGGCCATGTTGGCGCTCAGCCTAGGTATTGTCAGCTTCTCATCATCAAAATAGCCACAACGAGCGGATATATAGAGGAAGAAGAGTCTGCATAAGCGTCTCACAAGAGGGAGAACTTACCAAAATGTACAAGCGTTCCAAACTTTGGAAGTATTCTTTTTTCGGTCTTCATCGGTAATTCTCTCAATGCCACCAGTCTCGACAGACATCTTCTTCAGCCACCTCCTGAAAGCACCCCCATCGACGGTTGTCTGGAGTTCGCCGACTTGAAGGTCCCCATTTGTAGGAGTTTCGAATGATTTCTCAGAATTCGTCTCGGAATCCATGGTAAAGCCAGCCTTGTAAGCCATTGTGTCGGTCGCTGCTGGAACTTATGGAGCAATCCTCGACGTTTCGGCGTCATTACATGTTCTTCAGGTTCGTGCCTGCTTTACTCGTGGTTCTTTTGGTATTGAGCAATTCGGGACCGAAGTGTCGTGATAACGCTATCGCCGCGGCATGCCGTAGGCTAAATAGTTGGTGATCCCGATATCACCGCGGCATCCCGCGGTAATGCCAGTCTCCATTCAACCAAAAGCTCTACCGGTATACCGCGGAGTTTCAGACCGTAGCAATGGGGATTTCGCGCGATTGTGTTTGAATATAAGAATCGCGCAACTTTGCCTAGAAATTGGTCAACTCACTCGAGAGACTCCGCGTCCGCCTTCGTCACTCTATCTTGTTGATACAGATCGAAGACCCCACAGCGCTTCCTTCAATCCAAAACAGAATTGATCTTTCGCAATGAAGCAAAGTACTCTCATTCGTCGTGGCGTCGGTCTCCGCGGTGTCGATCCATACAAAGTCTCCCCAGGCTACACGCTCTTCGCCCACCTCACCAGCCCCGGCACAGTCAAGCTCATCGACAACCACGGCCAAGAAGTCTATCGCTGGGATCTGCCATATCGCCCCGGTCGACATGCGCAGATCCTCAAGAACGGAAACTTGGCATACAACGGCGTTCACCCAGATGCACCACGACTCTTTCCTCTGTGGCAAAAGTATCGCGGTGGTGTCATGATGGAAGTCGACCTACATGGCAATGTGATATCGGAGCATCGTGACCCACTTGCGCACCATGATCAGCACCATCTCGATAACGGCGAACTGTTGTATACGACTGTTGAGGGGCTGGAGCGGAAGAAAGGTGCCACAGTTCTTGGTGGCATCCCAGACAGCGAAGCGCCAGATGGCAAGGTGTACGCCGACTGTATCAAGCATGTATCGCCGTCGGGCGAGTTGCTTTGGTCATGGAAGGCTATCGAGCACTTAGATCCAAAGAAGTTCAAACTCCAATCGCACTACCCACGCGAGCACTGACCACTCATTAACTCAGTATATCCTCTCCAGGACGGCAACATCCTCGCATCCCTTCGAAGCACATCCGCAGTCATCATCATCTCTCGACAGACTGGGGAGGTCATATGGCACCTTGACTCCACCGTCGTAGCTCAGCAGCACTGCGCAAGCGAATTGGAAGACGGAAGCATCCTCATTTTCGACAACGGCACCTTCCGCCACCATCAAAGTGCCACCTACTCCAGAGTCATACAGGTTTCTAGGAAGGACAAGTCTATCGTTTGGGAGTACCGTGACCCGCATCCGATGACCTTCTTCACGCCTTTTATGGGAGGCGCACAGAGACTTCGTGGCGGCAACACTTTAATTACGGAGGCAGCCTTCGGTAGGACATTCGAGGTGACAGAGAAGGGCAAGCTTGTGTGGGAGTATGTTAATCCAGATTTTGCGGACTACTCTGGCTTGGATGCGAACGAGATCGAGGGATATTTCGGATATCCTGCGAACGCACTCTTTCGGGCATACAAGTACGCGCCAGAGCAGATTCCATGGCTGCGTCCAAATTGAGGATTTGGTGCTTTAAGCTGGCGTTGGGCGCATTCTATTTAGGATGTATTGGCGCATGGGTGTGCGTAACAATTCGTTGATCGTATCCAGGAATATCGCGTTTCATCCAGCCCTGCAGTGACGGTGATGTGCTTTTCCCCTGCACCTTACAGGATAGGCTGGAAGTCGGGCAGCATCGATCCATTCATCATATCGAAAGACGCCGTGCCGTAAAATTCGGGAAAAAGCTGCGCAAAGTCATCCTGGATGGCTGGATCGACACCAGCGTAGGACGTGCTCGGGCTAGGTCCAGACTCAGGTCGCAACTTCTTGTGGAAAGCGGCTACGACATCGCCCATTGTATGTGCAACGTGGCATGGGAGGCCGATCGCGTGAAGCCAGGACACCAGGGATAAGATAAGTCCATCCAGACCATGGAGGTCATGCGATGCTGAAAGCTGCTCTTCGTAGTTGCCAAGTAGCCGACACAGGGTCACAGCTGCAAAGCTAATCATGTGGTATATGTGGTCCGTCAGATGTCGGGTACGCTCATCAGCTGTATCCATCGCTAAATGAATGATCGATGTCGAAAGGCGGATCATTTCCGAGAGAAGCGATTCTCGCACAGCAGCAGACCCTGTCTTGAGCGATTGGTCGTATACCAGAAGCTGAGCAAAGTAGAACCCCATCTGCACGAATTGAGAACGAGGTTGATCTGTCTCCAAAGTCATTGGATGTCTTTGCTAAGGGTTGAAACAGTCACCTAGCAAGAAACCCCACTCTTCCTTCCAAGAATGGAGCATCCTTTGAGTCTTGGGAAGATCGACAGTCGAAGTACAGCTTTGGTACATGATCCAATACAGATGCACCTCCGCCACCATCCTTGATTCAAAGTTGGTAGCGTGATCGGAGCCCAGAACAAGGCGGCACCTGTCCACATCTTTCTGATCGAGCACGGCTTTTCGACGGGTCCCAACGCAATAGCTATGAAAGTCAGCTCAAGGCAATGGCCATGATAGTGAGCTTACTGAAGGTGGACTAGGCATAAATGATTCCAGATACACAAGTGGTCAAGCACTTCTTTGTCTGAATGAGCTCGCTGATCTTCTGTTGCTGTTGTGAAGAGGTCACTCGCGACGCTGTGCTGAAGAGCGAGGCCGCTGAGCAGCCAACTGTCAATACCTAATGGGATCTGGCCGATAGTTGTAGACCACAAGCTGAGCACCAAGGAGGTTTGGAAAAATTCAATCGGCTGTGGTACGTTTAGCATTGATAGCGACAGTAGAGTCTTTGCATCCTTGAACAGTTTTGGCGCAAGTCGCGACGCCAGCTCTTGTGAGGTATGGCGCACCGCTATTAGACAGCAGGCGGCCAGCAGAAGCGGAGATTTGCGCACGTTTTCGAGCAGGCGCATGATGGGGGTGGCTGGGTCGAAAGACACCCATCGGCCATAATTCTCGTGGAAGAGCGCCAGCAGTGAGATTGCATCCTGTTCGCTAAGCAGGCCCTTTAGGATAATGTCGTCAGTTAGACCACGCGATGGCGTATTGGTAGTCGTTCGGTCCGCTGGTCGAAAGCCAGACTGGGTGGTGACATCGCGGAGGATGAACAGAGGTGCGGGGGTTTGATCATTCCTGTCAGCTTCGAGCTCAGGACGAGTCGCGTGCGCTTCTTGAGTTGGAGTGTTACTCCCATGCGTTGCTTGATGTCGACTAGGAAGCACGGATTCTACATCGTCCAATCTCCTCGCAAGGGCGGCCACCAATCGCTCAAGCCGGTCGACTCTGTAAAGCAGTCAAATTGGGCAACTCCCAGAGTGGTATAGTGAAGACCGTACCTCTCGTCGTTATCTTGATTTCTATCAGCGTCACCATTGGCTGGCCTATTGCCAGTCGTACTCTGTCGATAGAGTGACGACTCAACACTCAATGAGCACTCCTGTCCCAGGCGATCACATCGAAGGCAGGCTCGCCCGGTCACGGTCTCATAGCATCTTGTCTTCTGCTTTCGACACGCGGCACATGCTTTGGAAGCGCGGCCCCGATCCGGAGGCATGAGGCATAAGACGTCCTCAACGAGGTGTCCTAGTCCATGAATAGTCAGAAGGGAGCCCTAATTTAAGGAAATGATGACATTGAAGAGCATGAAAGAAGAGACTTGGTTTCTTTTGATGCGCGGAGATAGCCGGTACCTGGACCACGAAAGAACGCTATACCATCTTCATCTTAGTGCGCTACACTAAGAAGTGGTGACTTTCGAACCCCGATTGTCTGTCTTCCTCGTTCTACCAACTCGAAATTAGCTGCCATGGCATCTCTCATCATGTCGAGCCTCGTTTCGGCTCTAAATGTAAACACTAGCGGCGTATCGATCGATGGACCGGGCCACACCATCCCCGCATCAAGGCAACTTCGGGTAATCACACCCGTGCACGAGGTTTATAGAAGCCTTCTGGTCGGAAGTCCGAAGGTCTTACCTATGCCTGAATCATAATTGAATCGACTGTTTCTTGCAAAAAGACAATGTCCACTTCCCTCACAAACAAACTCGTAACCATAACCGGCGCTGCATCAGGAATCGGTCTTTCAACGGCCAGAAAATTAGCCGGTCGCGGTGCAGTTCTCTCCCTCGCAGACTACAACGCTTCGAACCTGGCCCGCGCTCAAGAAGAACTCGCCTCGATTTCCTCCAGCCCCAAGAGCATTTACTCCACAACCCTTGACATCCGGAGTACCTCTGCAGTGGATGCCTGGATAGCCGAGACGAAGGAACACTTTGGAAGAACAATCGATGGCTGCGCCAACATCGCCGGCTTCCATCCCCTCTGGACACCCAAAAATATTGAGGAGATTAGCGACGATGAGTTCGATGAAGTCATTCAGATCAACACAACAGGGTTGTTCAAATGTCTCCGCGCTCAACTCGCTCCAGGCATCCTCTCGTCACCCGCCAGCGTCGTCAACGTGGGTTCCGTCTCCGGCCTGATCGGTTTCGCGGGTGATTCCGCATACGTCGCCTCCAAGCACGCCGCCCATGGGCTCACCAAGTGCGTGTCCAAGGAGGCGGGAAAGAGAGGGGTTCGAGTCAACGCAGTCGCTCCTGGACAGACGAATACACCAATGGTGCAGGCTATGGCGGTTGAGAAGGGCGTGTTGCCTACGCCGCCTGTAAGCTTGCAGAGAGAAGGGCAGCCGGAAGAGATAGCTGAGGCGATTATTTGGTTGCTTGGAAATGAGAGTGGGTATGTGACAGGTAGCGTATATAGGGTTGATGGGGGCATGTTAGATTAAAGTCTTGTGCAGTCACGATGTATGGAGATTAGTGATACGTGTTTCATCCAGCCCAACGTATCTAATGATCACTGGAGAGTCGCGATGAAAGAGAAAAATGAATGATCTACTGGATATGCTGATGTACCGCCATGAACATGATTTTCTTCGCTGAGATGCCGCTTCACACTTCCAACTCACTGGACTCTTGTCACTCTTCATCGAGTCTCCGGGGACCGTCTCATAACTGAATTTCACTCTCTTCGTACTCTTCCCAATCAATCACGGTATTTGCGGGTCATCAGCGTCATACACAGCCCTTCTGAATTCCCATACCCTTCCCACAATGCCCCAGCAACCACCCCCCCCCCCCCTTGTTTCCCAGCAACGACGCAGCGGTATTTTTCTAACCCCCAACACCCACCGCACCACAAAAATGTGCTCCAACAACCGCCTCGCCGCCCTCGCCGCCCTCGTCCAAGTGAACAAATTCCAAATCCAATCTCCTCACTGAAAGGAACCAATAACTGCAAGCCCGGAATCGGGAGATCCAGGAAGATCTCCAAAGATTCAACCCCGACAGCTTCACTGGTTATGCTGTGAATGTCGGAGCGTTCCCAACAGAGAAGGGGGAAGTACGCGATGACGACGGTAAGATTGGGCACAAGACGGCAGGAAACGGAGAGCAAGACGATAATAGTACGAGGTGTGAGGATGTCCCTTTTCACACCCCGCTTACAAGTCCGCTTCCCCCTCGCCTTTCTCTCATTTCGTACAGGAAAGCGGTCCGCCCGCCTGGCCCCAAACCGCAGACGGGAGAAGTACCACTCCGCGATGTCTTCGCAGGTGCTAAGCCCGACCCATCACAGCAACCACCGAAGAAAAGAAGTCCTGGGTAGTAGGTGGCGTAGATCTCCAAGAATTCCTCGCCGGCCCCCCTTCCACCATCACCTCCTTACCAGAACACCCTCAAGCCCCCCAGCCACGCACCCACACCCTCCCCCTATCCTCTTCGCCGGAAAGCGTCCACTCCACCATTCTCGGCCCCAACCCAAGCCTGACCCCCACACCCCGCCGTCTTGCCTTTGCGATTTCGGTTGCAAATGGCTCGGTGCTCGAGATCCCCATCGAGATTAAAGATCTTGCAGGGGTACTGCGGGCGACCTTGACGGGAGAAGGGTGGACGGATAGTGAGGGTGATATGGCTGTAGAACGGTTTTTGGAGAGGTCTGTTGTTAATGTTTTGCCGAGGAGGGAGTGAATGGCTGTTTAACTTGGTAGGATCTCACGGGATGTGGAATATTTGTATATGTCGCAAGGTAGCGTAGTGGGTTCTGTATGTCCGGAGGGGCCTGCTTTTGCGCAATGAAGATACCAGCATTGACAGTCTCCTGTGATGAAGTCCAAGCGAATCCTTTTGCCATTTTTATCATTCCACATAATCATACACAATGCACCTACAACTTTCCCTGCACATCCTCCGGCGTCGCAACCTCAACCAGTAGTTTACCTAGCAGCACCGTTAGCATATATCCCCTATTTCCTCCTCTCATATCACTTACCAGTATTCGCTCCCTGAAACAACCCCAACAGCGTCTCCTCCGCCTTGGCCAACCCACCCTTAACAATCGTCTCCTTGCGCTTCAGCGTGCCCTCAACAAGCCACTGCGCAAGCTGCTGCCGCGCCTGAGGGAATTGCTTCTCGTAGTCGAAGATGATGAAACCTTCCATGCGGATGCGCATTGAGATGATGGACATGTAGTTCTGGTTTGGAGGGTTAGTTACAGGGGCTGGGAGAGTGTAGGGAGGGGCTATACCTTTAGGCCGTATGGTGCTGTGCTATTGTACTGGCTAATTGCTCCGCACATGACGAAGCGGGCATGCGGTTTCGCGCGTGTGAGGGCTAGGTCGAGGATCTCGCCGCCGACTGTTCCGGTTAGCGTTGAACCCTAGAAAGCATTGATGCATTCTTACCGTTGTCAAAAAAGACATCGATGAAAGTCTTCGTCGCCTCCCTAAACTTATTCTTGAACTCCGGATCCTTATAATTCAGCGCCTCATCAGCCCCTAGCTCCTCCTTTAACCACCTACACTTATCCTCACCTCCTGCAAGCCCGAGTACCTTAGCCCCTTTCAACTTAGCAATCTGCACCACCACACTCCCTGTCGCACCCGCCGCCCCGCTAACCACCACAAAATCCCCCTCCTTTACCTTCCCCACATCCAAAATCCCAAAATAAGCCGTCAACCCAGTCATGCCCAGCACCCCCAACGCATCCGTCGGCACCGTGCCCCTCGGTAGATCCAACGCCTGCAATGCCTTCTCGGGCACAACAGCGTACTCGGCCCACCCGCACATGCCGCTGGCAAAGGTGCCGACGTGGAAGGCAGAGGATTTCGAGGCTTTCACGATGCCGATGCCGACGCCGCGCATTTTCTCGCCGATTTGCACAGGTGGGATGTAGGAGCGTTTGTCGTTGAGCCAGCCGCGCATGGCCGGGTCGAGGGAGAGGTAGAGGGTTTGGAAGAGGACTTCGCCATCCTTCAGGGAGGAAGCGGAGGGGAGCGGTTGGGTTTTCGTGGTGAAAGTTTTGCCGGGGACGATGAGGGAGGTGGGCCGCTCAGCTAGGTGGATGGATGTGTATGTCGCCATTTTTGCTTAGGCTGTGTAGCGAGATTGATAGGGAGAAGAATGGGATTGTGAGGAAGAGATGCAGAGAAGGACTTGACTCGAGATGTCGTGGTTTAGTGGGTATACAGCAGCGGGTAAGATGCTGGTAAGGAGAATTCGAAATGGAAGAGAACACGAATACAAAGTTTCTCAAACCAACCACGCCCTGACTTCTTATGCAGCACCGGAGTCGACATGCACGGACGGCATACTTGACCGTGTCGCCGTCGGAGGTCGACTGTTTTGTACAAAGGCGTAAGGTGGGGGCTTCGGAGGACGCGATGGGGGAAGATACCGAGGCATGACGCAAGTGCAGGGATCAAGTTCTACACCTGCGGCCGTAGTACCAGCGAAAATTGCGAACAGCATTGGCAATGGATTTTAGCACTTACACTCGTTGGTTCCAATATCATGCAGTTCATAGGAGAAGGTTGCTGTCCTAGCAATGTTGAAACATGTCGTTACAAAAGATTACAAAAACTACAGCTCATCCTTGTACTCTTCCTCGCTCCCCTGCTGACCCTCCCCATCCTCGCTACCCCCCTCACCCCCTCCTTCGCCCTCCTTCTTCATCCCCCTCCCCTTCTCCTTCTCCTTGATATGCTCTTCTTCAGCCTCCATGACGAGCCTAAACTCCCGCCCACCCGGTGTCTCGATAAGATCCAATTTCCAATCCACATTGCCCGCAATCTTCTGCGAGTTCCGTTTCAGTTTCTCAACATCTTTCGGATCCATATTAAGCTTCTTCAGCTCGGCCACGGGCATCATCCTTCCAGTGCTATCCACCAGCGTTCCGACAAACTTTTCCTTGCCACCACCCACTACCATGCTCTTTTCGATGACTTTGCCCTCGCTGCCGACGAGAACTTGGGCGCCGACTTCGATGCCGCCGATCATGGGGCCGCGCTTGGTGGAGCCTTCTGCGCCTTCTTGTAGCTGACGGAGAGGATTGTCGGTCTCGTGTTCGGCGATTAGGCGCTCGGTTTCGCGGACTTTGTCTTCGAGTTTGTTGATGACGTCCCAATCGCTGGCCTCCGACTCGCTGAGGACGGGCTGGCAGGATATTAGGTGCGCGAGGTTCTCTTGGGGCGGCATGAAGGCGACGTCGTTGCAGAGCCTCGGGGTATAGACGATCATGAGGTAGGAGCAGGTGCTGACTTCTTTGATCATGGCTATCTTATCAGCGGCTTGAGGGTGGCAGTGGAACTGTGTAACACGTTAGCAACGGCTTTAGGGTAGAGCTCAGCATCCTCGTCGACTAACCTGCACCTCAATCTTCCGGTCTCGTCCGGTCAAGTCGCACTCGGTGCCGCCAGATAGCCGCTGCACCATGTACCTGCTCGACCCTTTCGTCTCCAGCCGCGGCAGATCCAGAGCCTTCTCTTCCTTGTTATTGCCCTCATCATCCAGATCTCGGCTGCCCTGATCGTACCCCAACGTCTTTCTACCCCTGTCCTGTCGCTCCTCCTTGCCGCCGTCTTGGAACCGCCCCAGTGTAAAGCTCTTCACGCTCGTGTCCTCCACCGGCGGATAAATGGGCACTCCGCGACTCGGCGGCAGCTGATGGAACTGCTTGACCTCGTTCTTGTAGCAGAAGCTATAGCTCCACCACCCGCTCAAATAATATATGCAGTTTCCCTCCATGCCTTCCAGCAGCTCCCAACCACGGTCTGTCGCGCGTATCAGCTCCTTCTCCTCCTCGGCCTTCGCTTCCTCGGCGGACACGGTGCTGTTCAGCGGCTCCTCCTCGGGCAGGACGGGGATGCTGCAGAGGTAGCGCCGTCCGTCCAGCACCACCCGTTCGTATGTTTCTTCGAGCGCGCCATCGTTGGGCGGCGGACTGGCGGGTTGCTTGTTCGGCTTGGAGAGGTCTTGCGTCTCTTGCGAGTGTGGTGTCGCGGAACTCGTGCTGCGCGATGCCGAGTGCGACAGGAGCGACGTCGCCTCGTCTTCGGTTATGTATGTATTCGGGAAGTGAACTTCATACTGCGCGCCATCATTAGCATAGGCCCGGTCGACTAAGATGCCGATTCAGACGCACCTGCGGGAAGGCAAGCAGATCGTCAAAGACGCTGAACGCGTGCTGGCTTGCCAGCGCAATGCGCAGGAAGGCTGGGAGAGCCCAGAAGTTCCTCATCGTTGTGTGCAGGAGCTTGCGCGCGAACGTCGAGAACGTCTGCGAAATGCGGCGTCGACGAGGCGAGTCGTGATTGAACAAAGGTTGGAGCCAGATTGTCACTTTCATGGGCGAGGCTTAATTACCACTCTACCGAATACCGAAGCGGCTAGACCCATCTGGTTCACTACACCCATGTACATCAGCGTTCCATTCGCGGACATGATTGTTCAACGATTTCCCGTGGGTTGTGGTCATAGAATGGAGGTTGTGTTCACTCTATCAAATGGATGCATGCTACTTGTCCTCGCTCGAGGCACCCTATCTATCATGTCCGCCGTTGCATTCCCCAATGTAATGGAGAATAGTACTCTCACCGCTCACTGCTCACTGCTCACTGCGCTACGCTCGTCAACGCTATGCGTGTTGATAAATGATGCTAACACCGCCTTTAAATAATCCTCCCAAGTAACAAATTCGCTGCCACCAAACGCCTTCGAACCATCGCAGATGCTATAACATATGAAATGTGCCGTTTTGAGATTTCCAAAGATATCGAACCACCTGCGCCTGCTGACCCAGTAGAAATGGTGCAAAATAGAGTGCAGAATATGGTTGACCGTGCTCGCGCCGTAAATATACGAAACGTAATGTGAATAGATTCTTACTCTGGGAGCTTAGCTCCGTGTAAAACGTGAAAGCTCTCGCCGGCCGCGCGAGGCTTTGCTCCGCTTCCAAGGCGGAATTCGCACCTGAACTTGAGGCATTCGCCACTTTGAGAGTCGTGGTAAACCTGGATGATGTCGCCGGTGTGTAGATGTCCATAGATGGCGCGGCCCTTGCGGTCCTTTTGGCGAATGTGCTTTCCATTGACCGTGATACCAGATGTCGCGCAGGTGAAGATGCCAACATGCAGATCTTCGAGAGTAGTCCAGTCCCTACCCTTCTGGGACAGCTCTTGCACATTTTCTCGAAGGTCCTGGCTCGCTGACCACCAAAAGACGATGAAAGCTGCCTTTGGCACCCGTGTATCCTTCCCATTCTCGTAGACTATTGTGTTCGACTTTAGCCGGCCCCACGACGTCCTGCTCTGGTCAATGTTCAGGACAAGATTAGGAGCAAAGGAATCCGCAGTAGCCATGAGCTTGCCGAGTCGACGTGGGGGTGGTTTGATATCGAGCTCGGGCGGTATCTCTGGAAGGACGGCAACAGGTGACGTCTGGGAAGCGCCAGAGTCGCTGCTCCCATCCGCACCGGATTGCCTGATTGTGTCCGCCATGACAGAGGCTCCGGCAGTAGCGTCTTGGTTCATAACGCCCTGCTGCGCAGCGACGAAATCAAACCCGCTCTTCTTGGACGCATATTCTAGAGTGTGCGTGTTTTTGTCGAATGGATCCCAGTACAGGGATGCCGTCTTGGGCAGGCTGATTTGGCGACTGAGAATTGGGGGCTTTGCTTTCGGGGTCGGTTCGCTAATCTGGCTGGGGTGCTTCTGCGAGTGTTCAAGCGAACTATGCTGGGGCACATCCGGTGTTTTCGGTGTGGCTGGCTCGCTCGGGCTGTGCGGCCCTGAACCGGGCGAGTGTGGTGAAGCCATGTTCAGGTCTCGAACCATCGACTCTGCTCCGAGAAGGCTAGACGATGAGACTTCGCCATCGAGCTGGGGTATAGCTCGTCTGGTTGGAACCGGCGCTCGGCGTGCTCCACGGCCTGCTTGGCTTGTTTTCTGTACTTCGTCGTGCTGGCGGGCACCAGCCGAACTCTCACTCGACAGGGCACCATTAACATGCTCATTGAGTATACGAGAGCTTTGGAGCGCCGACTCTCCAATTTCTCCGAAAAGACGTTGCGGCTCAACTTTTGGCATAAGCTTAAAGCTTTCCTCCACTTCCATGTCCTCAGTAATGTCGAGATGGGAAAGAAAAGAGGGTTCCACGCTGGAATCATCGTCGTAGTCCCGTACCTGATTTCGGGGAAATAAAGGATCCGTACGGACGCGTTTCGACTGCCGACTGTCGATCAACATCTCGAACTCTTCGTCCGATAAGATGTCAGCTTCCTCATCTGATTCGGGGATCTCTTCGCCCAAGCTTAGTTGGGACAGTTGTTGTTCGGCTTCCTCCGACTCATCCTCTTCAACAATCGACTGCAGAGTTGGATCCTTGGGCAGAGAGGCCCCGGTTTTCAACCATGGGTGATTTAGGCATTCAATCTCCGTTGGACGAGTCGCGGGGTCTGTACGAAGCATCTTACAAAGCAAGTTGATGCAGTTCTCCGAAATCTTTCGTTTCCTGAGTGGAGTCGGGTCAAGGGGGGTCGCCATGATGTTGTTGTACATCGCCTCACCGGTAGCGTCTGCGATTCCTCTGAAGGGTGGTTCGCCACAAAGAGCAAACCACAGGACTCCACCAAATGACCAAATGTCGACAGACGAGCTGTACGCAGTATACTGCTTCGTTCCACGTCGACGCTTCGTCCCATGACCTTGGAAGTCCGGGAACACCTCGGGTGCACAATAGAGGAGTGTTCCACAGAAAGTCTTAAGAAACGTCTCCTCGTGTTTAACTGCCTTCGACAGGCCAAAGTCCGAGATCTTTACATGCAGGGGATTCAGGTCCGCAATGAGGATGTTGTCCGGTTTGATGTCTCGGTGCGTAATCTTCGAACGGTGAAGGTAATTCAATGCACTTAGAATCTGTTGGGCCAACGGACGCGCCATGTCTTCCCCGATCGGACCATGCTCGCTCAGGTACTTTTGCAAATCGCCGTGACGAGCAAATTCCATAATGATGTAGAGGTAGTCGCCCTCATCGTGGTATTCGATGAACTCAACAATGTTGGGATGGCGTAAAGAGGCCATGATCTTCATCTCATTATCGATCTTCTTGTCGAGCTGACCATTTTTCATGAACCGTCGCTTTTCCAGTTCTTTTGCGGCTAGGAGTTTTCCGTCCATCTTTGTGGCCAGCTGGTGAACGGTCGCAAATGCGCCCTTCCCGAGCTCACCTATGTATCGTTAGCACAAAGACAGATTCAACGATAGAATAGACGCACCAATGATGTTGTAATGCTGGCCACCATCCCACTTCATTGTAGCGCGGAAAGGCTTCTGGAGGAGTTGCTGCAAAGCTCTTGCTCGCTCATCACCTGTGGCGCACTCGCTGATGAAAGCATGCTTGTTCTCTTCGTAGCGCGCCTCGTGTGATCCCCGCGACGGTATGCGAACATTGAATCTGATAACCTCGGCTTCGTTCGAATTGGAGATTGTGATCATCGAGCCGGGGATAAGCATACGAGCCTTGTTGAAGTGGGCGTCTTTACTCCTCAGCAGCGTATTGTCCACAACGGTGCCATTGGTCGACATGTCTTCCAGCATGGGAATACCGAACTGATTGAGATATATCTTGAAATGTTGATTGCTGATACGTCTACCAGAGTCCGGACCGAAGACGATGTCTGAGATATGAGCGTTGCGCCCAAAGACAAATCCATTCGACTTTATCTTTAAGAGTGGTGCGCTTGATAATCGCAGAGCAATATCAGCAGCAGCTGTTGAAGGCTGACCGAGGCGTTCCCCATGCTTGCCAATGATGATGGTCTCTTGCTCTTCGATATCAGCTAACGGTGCCCCATAGGAATCCATGGCGTTATAGAACAGCACATGCTCGGGGCGTATATTTGCAGTATGTGCTACAATCCGGCTGGCAGCTGGCGTCGTTGGATGTAAGATCATCATGATATCCGTGATGTCGTTGTCATCCAGGCCGGAATTATTGCGCCCGACCCGACGAGGGTCGAGCACCTGCTGCGTCGACGGTTGGGTCGGCTCTTGTGACGACGTCATGTTTTCTAGCAGCTAATCCGTGGCTATCAGAGACGTGGATCTGTGACGGATGCGGCGCGGTGCGGTTGGTTTCAGGAGGGTGCCAGGTGTTGAGTTGAAGAATGAAGCCCCAGTCGGAGTGATACGTGCGGGCAGCGAGTCGTGAGATATGCGCGACCGGAAAGCGACTAATCGCGGTCAAGTATCAGTTGTTAGGTGACCCAAAGCCTACGGACAGATTCCGGTTCGCTTTGCGCAGGAAGGGGAAAGTCCGTGGTGGTTCAGGGTTGAGATGGTGTAATTGCAGAAACCCTTGCTGTCGCAACAACAAGGCCAAGCGCAAGATCTGAAATGTCGACCAAACTAATGGGACACGTCCACCAGTTGTTCAACGTGTATCCGAAGGTGTCCACGACGATCCGCCTCTTACACGCCTCCGCTCGCACTGTCTCGCCTCCAGTCGCCAGCCCGGCCGAGACGGGGCCCAAGCCAGGCTTCGATGCTCCAGCCCGTCCTTTCTCGTCCTTCAGGTATTATGATAGTGCGAACGATGGCTTGGCTCGAGGGTGCCGGTACCGCTTCGAGTCCGCCCAGGCAACGCGCGAGGATGGGAGTCTTCAGATGGCACAGCAAGCCTCTCCGAGCGACACGACGTCTAATATAGGATCTCTAGCGAGCGGAAAAGGCGTAACGTGGCGGTCGTTCGCTTCGAGGCAGCCGTGTGCCTCGCCGTGGTGACGAGGCGGGATGGTATACAACGGTTGGCGAGGGAACGGTGCTGCGATTCCATTTGTCAGCCGGGGCAGGGCTGCAGCGCGCACGTGTGCAGTGAAGGTACTTAAGTAAGAGATTGCTGTATCTACACACCTGCAATTGAGCTCCTATGCGCCAATGTACGACCGCTTCCAACTCCCAAGGTCAGGTCTCGAGAAAAATGTCCGAGAAGGGTGAGACTTTGGGTCGGATAGCGTCATGCACGGACCATTGCGCCCTTAAGTGGGGTCCAAGGCTTGAGCAAAGAGCCATCGGCATCCGCCAGGCAACCATTGATCCTCCACCTCATCACGTTGGCTTCACTGACTCGCGACGCGTCATTTCGCGATATGATGTACGACACGTCACGCACCGCTCTCCCAGACGCCAGTCGACCCTCGCACTGCGACTGCGAGCGCGTCGGACGCGTGCAGGCTGCTGCAGTGGTGAGAGAGATCGGTCCCGTCTCGAGTACAGCATAGCAACAACGATATGCTCGTCTGTCCAGCACGAGCAAGGTGACGACTTTCTGCATGAGTCGTACGAACTTGCATTTAAGATGGATAAGATTTACCCCTAGCAATTGGGTCGCCCATCCACCAGAAGAGCCTGGCAGCTGCGAGTGCACCAATTCGACATACCAACATAGATTGACTCCATCTGCATCGACCAAAGCAACAATGACGAGAAGAGTAAACCTGTCAGGCTTATGGGCTCGATCTCTTCCCGGGCCGAACTCACCGCCGCGTGCATTGGCGACGGTCCCGAGCTGCGCGCTGTAGCCAGCGACATCTCCAAATACGATTCACTTCTGTCAATGAACGCAACATATCTTCGCGACTCTCCTTGACGACATACGGTTAAAGAGTTGCATGGAGGAATTTGTCCTCCCTGGCAGATAACAACTATTTCAAACGGTTGTGGATCGTTCAAGAACTCTACCACTCCAAGGGTATTGTCATACTCTGTGGCAAGAATGTTGTACTACATATACTTGCGTATCACCGAGATCGCCTCGAAACACGTCCCCGCATCTTGAGGTTGCTTCAGACTTGACCGATTTCGACGGGACCGAACTCGCTCGATTCATCCATTTCGGAAATTTCGTTTGGCCCAAACTACCCTAAAAACCGAATGGACGGATGGAATTACTGGCCACGGGTTTACTGGTGTCATCTTAAGCTTTGGCGAGGGTGCATGCGCCGACCGTCGGGACAAGATAAGCGATGGCTCGTGAACTTCCCGATCGACTACGAACGGCCTCTGATTGATGTCCTTCGAGACATCGTGAGTCGCATATGCAACGAATCGCTCACAGAGAACAGCCCACGCCTTATCGCCAACATGCTAAGATGGTTTGATATCAAGCTATCCAGCGAAGCAAGCCAGACCCTATTACAATCGACGGACCGAAGTAATGCAGGCCCAGTGGTTCCTTGGAGCAACTTTCTTCACAATGTCATTTCCTTCGAGTCTGTGCGGGTATGATGGGTTTGCAATGCCCCACTGTTCAGCAACATAAACTTTCCGCACTCAAAGAGCGATGTCCAGTACTTCAACGGAGAGTCAATCCAGGGCGAAAGCCACTGTGCGCGCCAGAACTGACGCCAGGTTTGCCTTGCAAGAGGTAGGATGATCAGATCCGCGTCAGAAGCTTGCTGGATCGCCGGCTCGGAAGTCAAACCTGGCGACGTCAATGTAGAGTTTCAGGCAATGCGTGACGAGCAAGACGAATACAGCACAGTGGTGATTTGCCGAGCATCGAATCGCAAATCAAGACGAATGCGCATCGTAGATCAAGCGACTGCTCTTGCGGATCCGGATGCATACGACGCCATCCATAGCACGAAGCTCCACCAATCATGGCCCTCTGAAAGCCTCCCGAAGTTTGAGAGGCAGTATCTCCGCTCACGAATGTTGTATGCACGACCGTGCGAAGAGCGCATGACTGTTCACCTGAGGCCATTCGATCTGATCAAGCCGGCCATGCGTCGTGGTCACATCGTCAACCGGATTCGGTATCCCATCCGCTCTAAGGATTTCGGTTCTTATGCTGCCATCGACGAAGACTAGAATGAAGTGAGAAGTCGCACTTTCACAATCACTGTGACGCACGAAGAGGTGGACAACACACAGCGCAAGCTTCTCGGGCTGACCACGTTCGATCAACATTTCATTGAAACACTAAACAGCATAACACTGTCGAAAGAGCGCATAGAATCCTGAGCACGCCTATCTGCACTGAAAGAGCTGCTGGACATGGGCGCAACGCAGATACTGGCACACTTCGAGGAAATACCTGCTCTCTTGGGTGGTGAGATGATGTGGACACTTGATAAAATGCTAAGAAAGTCGCCAATGCGGAAAGCGGAAGTTTTGCAGATTAAAGAAAAGCAACTGGGACTGGAGCTACTGTAAAGAATGAGGACCGTACGGCATTGTCTGCGGCGCCAGCGGTTTCACTAGGCCCAACACTGACATCGATTTTTCTACCTCGATTGGCGGGAGAAATCCACACAAAAGCTGTCTCACGACCATGTACCTCTAGGTAGAGATGAGGTACAACGCAATTCACCAGCTCTTCGGGAGTCCATCCAAGAAAGCTATGATTGAGGGCCGTGTGGAGATGGATCCTGATCTGGGTTGCTGTGGTGGCTTTTTGGAGTAAGAAATTTTCTTTGGAACATTGAGCAAAATGTCTGCACTACTGGGCGAGTGAATTTTCACTGCGTGTAGACGCGTGTCTGCGCATATTGAACCTCGTGGACGGCTGCCTGCTCTCTCAGGTCCGTTGCAGTGAGCAGTCGGGTTTAGGGTAGGAGGGAGGAAATTAGAATACGAGTGAAGCTAGACAGTGAGTGATAGCTCGGCCAGGGAGATGAGGTAGATGCTGATAAGAGTCCAGACAAACACTCACCGTCCCTCAACAACAATCCCGACAACACCTACGGCCACACACACTCCCACACACACCCCATACCACGTCCGCAACGCGTCAGGTCGAGCAGTCAGCTAATCAAACCACACCCAGCATAGCCTCAATGACGCCAAATCCCTCCTCGACGAGCCCGCCTTCACCAACCCGACCCGTGTCGGAGATGCGCAATAGCCCTAGCGATTCTGGAAGCTACAGTGAAGAGCCCACCTATAACAAGGACGGGTACAAGCTGCCAACCCAGGTCAGGCTGAGAGCCATGCTCCCCGCCTTCGAGTGTACTCAGTGGAAATGCCACAAATGTGGGTCTCCCAACCCATTCATCCTATTCTCTCGAGGAGAAGGATCCCTGACAGTGACCATAGGCGGAGAAATGCACGAGACGGCGCGCGATGGGCTTATTTGCACGAGTACGAAGCACCCAATTCATCATACTTGTTGCCGGGAGTGCTTCCAGGACCCGCCAGTGGAGCAGACGGAGGCTGAGGCCGCGATCGCTTTGCAGAGGGCGTATCTGAAGAGGAAGTTGAGGTGGGTGGACACGCAGCCGGCAACATTGGCTGGTTGGTGGGGCAAAGCAATGGGATGAACTTGAGGGAGGTCTTGGGATCAGCGGTTGTGACCGGACCGGGGCTCGAGGACAATGGCGTGAAAGAACCGGTATTTCAGAGGAGCCTCGCGCTTTGCGTGCTCGCGGATAGCAATGAGCTGGAGTTTTGCTACCTATTTGCAAGGGGGTTACGGATTGGTCTCAAGGCATGGGACCTGCGGTTGTTATTGAGCTTGATAACATGACGGAAGACGAGCGGGCATGTCTCGAGAACTTCGAGATGTGCGTAATTCTCAGCAGTGGGCCAAACCTTTACTCCCACTATGGTTTCAGTACAGACGTACATTTTAGATCTCTACTCAGTCACCTGTGCTCTTGCTGTGCTCACAAGATGCTTTCTTATTCGGCTATTTTGAACGTCACCAATGGACCTGAAGCCGTTGGATCAGGCCATCATACAAGGCGGATGGGATAGCGTAACGGCCTCATCCGTAGAATCACACAGGAATGTCGTTGTGTGATTAGGTAAGCACCTGCGACATGCACGGACCACCAGGCCGACGATTTCATCAAGCTCAAGCTCCAGCTCCAACTCCCACTCCACACTCAGTACAACCGCGCTAACGCATCGCTGTAGTCAAGATGGGGAAGCGAAAGAGAGGCAGCAATGAAGAGCGCTCGCGCTCACCCATCAATTTCGGTCTCGGCGCGACCCTCGCATACCTGAACGGAGACAATGAAACTGAGCGCAAAACGAGAGTCGGCGCAGACGACGACGATGAGGGCTGGACAGTTGTGGGAGCGCACAAGAAGAGGCAGAAGCACCGTGACCGCGATGATCGGCGCCGCTCTTCCCCTCCGCGTCACTCACACAGAAGGCGTCACTCCTCCAGTTCCCCAGACCCAGGCCCAGCATCGGACAAGGAACTCGAAAGCCGCGACGCCGAAACGCCACACGGTTTTGACAACCCATTCGCTACCAAAGGCAATGACTCGGGAGAGCAACCGTTGCGACCGAAGAATCCTTTCAGCACGAAGGGCAAGGAGGCTGAATGCGAACGCGCCAGCGAAGCCGTCACCTCCAGGGACAATATCTCTGCCAAGCCACGAGGCGATAAGCTAGAGCGTGGAAGAGAGCGCAAGCTCGAGCGACACTATCCCACGATCGAGCATGCCCACCATGCTCGGCTTCAATCTCATGTGAAGATTACCGACTTACAGTCCTTAGCATTGTACATCCTCGCCGACGGCCACGCGCCCCAATGGGTGTCTGTGAAGAGTCGCACGAGTATTAGCCAGGTTGTCATGCTCATGGTGCCTGGTTTGGAGCTGGATATGTTCAGTGGCAAGCTTGCACTAGAAGCTCAGCCTTCCGACGACGGATCGGCTGCGGATACTAATGAGAAGGGCACAAAGCCCAAGCTCCTACATGTTGATCCCGACGACTACTATCCGGCAGAGCTGAAACGGCATCGACTGCCTTCGTCTCTGAAACCCTTGTCCGAGATCTTCGCTCATGTCTGGCCGATCAAGGCTCAGGGAGAACATCGGAACAATCAGTACATCAAAGTGCATTCACCAATACACACAATGCTAACGTCGCAAATCCCCAAGACCCGAGAAGAAAAGCAGCTCAAGAAGAGCCACAAAGGTCCCGTCCCACAGAACGCCCACCATTGGCAGAATCAACGTACACCTATTACAGAGTACCTTGCAAGCCTATCCGAGCAGCAAGAAAACGAATTTGTCGTCCACCCAGCGTGGTTCTCTAGCCTAGAAGCCAAGGAGAGCGTGTACCAGAGGCGCAGGGCTGCCAGCCAATCGCAAGAGGATGGCTGGGTAGACACCAAGGTAGCTACCCTGGAAGACGGAGAAATACCTGAAGTACAGATCGAGTCGGGCAGCATTACTCGAGGCAGGCGCATCATAGCCATCGATTGCGAGATGTGCAAGGCGGAGAACGATGAGCTTGTGCTCACCCGTGTCAGCCTCCTAAATTGGGACGGCAGCGTACTCCTCGACAAGCTAGTCAAGCCCGATGTCACCATCAAGGACTACCTTACACAATGGTCTGGTATCACTGAAGCCATGCTCCGAGATGTCACCACCACTCTTGCCGACATTCAGAAAGAGCTGTTGGATGTCATTACTCCCCACACTATTCTTATGGGACACTCTCTCAACTCGGATCTCAATGCGCTCAAGCTCACGCATCCGTTCCTGATCGATACCGGCATCCTGTTCCCGCATCAGCGAGGACCGCCATATAAGCAGTCGCTGAAGTGGCTTGCCCAGAAGTATCTCCAGAAGGAGATCCAGAAGGGTATCAATGGCCATAACAGCGTTGAGGATGCGCGCACCTGTCTTGACCTCGTCAAGCAGAAGTGTGAACGAGGACCGCGATGGGGCACCAGCGAGACCAATGCAGAATCTATCTTCAAGAGGCTGGGACGAGCCCTTCGGCCCAAGTCATCGAGCCGTGCAAGTCGTGCAGGCGCCGTCATCGATTGGGGCGATCCAAATCGAGGCCACGGAGCTCAAGCACAAGCAGCTGTCGGATGTGAGAGCGATTCCGACGTCGTGCAGGCCATCGGACATGCTCTGCACGGTCAGGTAGAGGGCAAAGACGGCACTGCTGAAAAGATCGACTTCGTCTGGGGACGTCTGCGGGAGCTGGAACTGGCTCGCGGGTGGTGGGACGATGGCAGAACGTCAGAAGATGTCGAAATCATCCGAAAAGCGGCTTTGGAGAGACTGGGACTTCCTACAGATGAAGAAGTGGAGGTCACGGGCGCCAAGCTCGGCGACGCCGTGTCCAGAGCTGTCGACCACATTGTCCAGATCTACGACACTTTGCCACGATGTACGGCATTCATTGTGTACAGTGGCACAGGGGACCCTCGCGATGTTCGCCGCCTGCAAAGCATGCAACAGCAGCATCGCCGCGAGTACCAAAGTAAGAACTGGGATCAGCTCAGCGTCAAGTGGACCGACACGGAAGTGCAAGCGCTCTCTGCGGCCTGCAAAACAGCTCGCAATGGCGTCGGATTCATCACAGTCAAATAGGAGGTTTATTTGTGTTTCGGTTGTACTACGCTCGGCGGTGGGACAGCGTTTCAAGCTGAAGCTGCATACCATTGCGCGTCGATGTAGGCGCGTCAGGGGTATAGTGCTCGCTTTACAAAACATTGGGCCTAATGGCAATGGCATTATTCGGGATCGGTGTTGGCGCGACGGCTGTGTAGCAGCGAGGAAATGCAACGTGGAGGCAAAATCCGAAATTCAATACCCGATGCGGACCAATCGCCTCTCATACGCCAAGCGTCACGATTAGAAACCTTGTTCAATGTCACCTTTCAGATCTCGTGAAACCGCAAAATAATCCCTGCCCCCCATCCCTTACTGCAGCTATTAGCGTTTATTGTGAGCCGGGCAGTTAGGTCCTAAATGGAAAGCGGCGAATGCCGCACCAGAGCAGAAGCGGAAGTAGCTGATGTTATATTTTGCTAGATCGACGCGCAATTCATACAATCTCGCACGAGAGGCATCACCGAGAGAATTGCGGCGCGGTGCCTGCATAAACACTACCTATTTTGCAATACGCGGATACGGGCAAAGCTGAACGGTGCACGCAATCCATGTCCGACTTGTCCGACAGCAGATAGCAAGGACGAGGGTGATTCGCGGCAACGTATTAACTCGAACGAGGTGCGCCGAGGCAATAACGACGGTGCGCTAAGATGCAGGTATGCTCAAAAGGTTGGCTGGCGTCAAGATTAGTAGAGGCGTGATATGCGCCGCCGCGGACGTGACTGGCTGCCCGAGGATAAGGAGAAACGGTACATGTAATGAGCGATGGGGCGGGCTAATAACAGCGATAGTGAGAGCGGCGTGATGACGATACGAGGAGGGATGCGGATGGAGGGAAATGTACGCGGTGGACGATCTGGAGCAGGCTAGCGGCGCACATAAGAGGGCTTTCGTATGCTGTGTGGCCAACCAGCGCAGGAAACTAGCGAGACGCTGCTCAAGACTTCCCGGAATAACACTGCTAATTCCCTGCCTGCCTTTTTGCATCCCACCGACGGCTTTGCGTGTAGTCGTGTGCCCGTTCATGCTCGCCACCTCGGCACGCGCGTCTGAAACCCTATACGTCCTCGACCAATTCAGCATCTGCTCTGGCGCCGACGTGTACCCGATTACTATCTTCACAGTACCGCGGAACACTGAAAAGGCATCTGCATGCGCGCCTGCTATTCCTGCTACTTCGCCGTCAGCCGCTGGTGAAAGTGCTCACTCTTTAACATTTACCGTATCAGAACGCCGGCGCAGCAACCTTACCTGCATTGTTCAAAATAGCAGGGCGCAATCTCACCACAAAAGCCGCTATTCTCGACGTTAAGCGACGCCGACCCTGGATGGTCGTCGCTCGAACGGGACATCTCAGGCGTACCACTCACCTCCCCTCCACCAGCGCCCCCCGCAACAGCCGCCGGTGTGAGTCGTCGTAGCTGATCCCGACAGCCTGAGGCATTCGGGATGGCAGGCACTCGACATCGCTCTCGCGCTGGTGATGCGCCAGCAGCGTCTGTCACGCACGAGATGGATTCGGGCGAGGATACAGAGGTGCTCGAAGTGCCCGAGAGCGTCGACAACGACTCCCCTCGCCCTGCGTCGCCGATCAGTCGCTCGACCAAGGCCTTCTGCAAGCGCTGCGGCGGCGAAGTGGGAGACTTCTTCAACTCGTGGATCAAGGTCACGAATAGCTACTCTCTGCCGGCGCTGCTCGGGTCCTACAGCAGCCGTCTCAAAGAGCAAGGCCGCCTGAGAACCGCGTCGATAGGCACAGAATTAAACGGATGGTATGTAAGCTTGACCCATCCCTACCTAGCCTCTTTCGAGCAGGCCCTGGCTTGTCGCACAATGTCCTATTACGTCCAGCATTCGATATAGCATTCCCGGCACCAATCAAGGACGCAGGTATTTTAATTTTCTCAAGCGACGCCTGCGCTAGTCGTCTTGACAGATAATTTCCACACTATACTGTATCATCTATTAAACTCCCGCCACGCCCGCGTGGCACTTGACACTTTTGCTGACCCTGCCCGAACAGCGTTATCCAGCCGCTTGCCTGCCCCAATTCTGCCTGCAGCGACACACTCGGCATCCACGTCGTCGACGCATCCGAAGAGAAGCAGTCCTTCCGGTGAGTCTCCATTTTTCTTTGTCCCGCAATTCTTTCATGTCCAGCGGAACCAGTGGGAATTTTTCCATTGCGCTGCAACGTGCGTATCCTGATAGCCTGTAAGAAGTATTGCCTGATAGATCACTGTGGAGTCGGTTGTGAGTCGCTGGAGATTTTGACGATCGACGCTCGCATCTCATGTGGCGTCGGCTGGCCGGGATCATACCTGCACCGCGTCTGCACCAGGCCTCTACATACGACGTCCATATATATAGTCTGTCAGCACCCTACATAAGTATTTCATGCTGACTCTCATCGCAGTGGTCGCGACTTTTTCAAGCTACCCAAGATACAGCTTCAATGCGAAGAGGCTCCTAACACATTCGTAACAACAGAACCTCTATACGCAGCGCCAGGATTATTGCCCGTTGAGGACTCGCCGGAGCCGGGACACGTCGAACCAGCTTTAGACATGGAGGTGGACTCACGCCCAGCACCCCAACTGCCGGGGCCAATGCACCACTACAAACATCGCGATCTCCCTCACCAGCCGCTCCAACAAATCGAATCCCACAGGCCATCACTACCTCCACCAACTTCACGGTCACCACCTACGCCATTACCGTCAAATGTGTCGCAGAAGTCGCCCAGCAACCCGCCCCTGCCCTCACCAGCTGTTCAACCCGTCCAACCAGCGCGAGAGGCTCACCATGTGCTACCACCGCCTAGGGAACTCATTGCTAGCCCGGCCCATCGCGTACGAGAACTTCCTGCGCCGTTGATGTCGCACCCGCACTCACCTGTCGAGCATCGCCCCAAGGAGCAGAACTACCCTAGATCACCCCATGATGTCCAGCTGGATGCTATTGAACGTCTACAAACCCAGATCTCGCAGAATAGCAGTGCACTGGTCGCCCAGAGCCGTGAGATGCGCCGCTATGAAGAGACCATGCAGCACAACGAGGATAGCCTCCGCCAGGAATTCCGAACCCAGATTCACCACCAGAGTGCCGAGATTAGGCGTGTTGACGATGCCGTGGGGCAGCTGCAGCATGAGATGCGTGGCATCCGCGAATTGCTCGAGGTGCTCAGACGGGAGTTTCATGCTTCTGGAGGTGCGCAAGGCCGCGCTCCCGCCGCGGCCCCTAGTGCCCAAGACTCTGCGTTGGAGCTTATGGCCCAGCAGATTGCCGTCATATCTGCCAAAGCCAACGATGTGGAGACGTTGAAGATCACGATCGAGATCATGAAAAATAAGATTCAGCGCCTCGAATCCACTGCTGTCGCTTCGCCAGCCCAGGCAGCTGCAAGAGCCTACGCATCCCCAAGAGAACCGGCACCCCGATCGCTTCCATCACAACACGCAATCTCCTCCCACCATCACACGCCATCCGTGCCGTCACATACCAGTACACATGCGAGCCCTCAAGTGCAAGCCATTCAAAAAGCTCCGTCTTACGATTCGCATAGCTTATCAAACAGCCGGTCTGTAATGGTGACGCCTGAATCCTCCCAAAGAATCGAAGCTCCATCTGAGCATAGGCCGACTCCCAGCGGTTGGGCAACCGTAAATGCCGGCATGAAGCGGACCCTTTCCGGTGGCCTGAACAGTCCACAAGATTCTATCGGGCCTGCTCCTGAATCCCCGAAGCGTCCGAAGCTTGCTCCGATCGAACCTCGAGCAGCATACACTGGTTCCCAAAGCCATCCGCAACACCCCTATGAACATATGGATACAGACGACTCCGATGCCGCCAGGATGCAGACCCATAGACACACGCTGCCTTCTCAAGCTCAATCTGCCATGTCGGTACCTGAGTCTACCCTGGCCTCACAACACTCGCATGCATCTTTAGTTGCATATGGCACACAAGACGCCCCCTCTGATGACAGCTGGCGGCCCGAGTCTCAGCGCATCGTTCAAGTGCGTACTCCCCGTGGCCGTGGCAGTCGCGGCGGCCCCGGGAGCCGTGGTGGCCGCGTCCGAAAAAGCATGGCGGCTCAAGTCCATCCTCTTGGGACACCGGAATGGGAAAGGGTGGATTGGCAGGGCGTACCTGAATCTCAGGTCAGCCCTGACGGTTACTACACTGTAGTGCGGACAAATAGGCCTATCATTCGTCGCGGAAGTGGTGGTGGGGGAGGGTCACGTGGCGGTCGCCCTTCAAGCGCAAATGGCCGAGCACCAAGTGTGAGTCTGGGTCTCCAGGGCGTAACCGCAGGCGGCATCGGTTTGCCCGCAGATCCCTACGCTCACACCAAGAAGACACGCACCAAGCCGATCCGCAACGCCGATGGGGTGCTCATCCGCAAGGATGGGCGCCCAGACATGCGCTCGCAATCCTCTGCCGCCAACCTACGTAAAGTCCATTCGCGCAAGGAGGACTCCGAGAACCCCGAGGGCCACGAGCGCGATTTCACTCCCTCGCAACCCCAATACACTCCGAACGGGAGCGTCGAGACCCCGAGCCCCACAGCAGGTACTCCCGCAGGCCAAGACGTCAACTCAAGCGTCCGCAAGAAGCACAACAACGTTATGAGCAAGATGTTCCCAGGCGGAGTGGATGAGTCGAGGAAGGAGCTCGACTATGCTCATAAAGTGTTTGAAGAGAATGGAGACCACATTGCACATTCGACAAACCAGCATCTTCACCACCATCACCATGGACCCGCGGCCCGTCCTCTTGAAATCAAGCGAGAGCAAGAGAGCCCTCGAAGTCAGGATGTGGATATGGACCGCCCTGAAGACCACGCGGATGATGAGGGTGACAACTCAGGGCAAGAGACTCAGTATCACGAGACTGTGAACGGGGAAGTACAGCCTGTTCCACAAGAGCAGCAGCGGGAACCGGCTCCTGCGCCGGCTCCAGCTGCCAACTCGGTGGTCGAGAGTTCGGCGACGTTGCCTGCTGGCTCGACGCATACTCTCGCTGCTAGCCCAGCACAGGAGGCTTGAAGAATTCACTTCGATCGAGCACGGTTACTATATTCTAAAAGCGCATCATTCTGGATTACCCTTTCGGTATTTACACTCTGGAGTTGTTACTATGGCGTTTGGAGGCACCTTTGATCTTCCACAGTTTGTAGTCTGCGGATATGCTTCGGCACGGTCGGATTTTTCTAAGTTGTAGTATCTAATATCCCTCTATTCTGTCTAGCGACTTCTGTGCGTTGGCGGGACGTGCAGGAAGTAATAGATATATGACATCATTTCCACTTTCTAGAACTAATCAGATCGACGTGCGCAAATCACACGCTTAATACACATCTTATCACAAGGTTCCACAACGGATATCTATCCACACTATAGTAATTGAACTGTGATATGGGTCAGAACTTTTCACCGATGAAGCTGGACCGGCATATAAGTATGTTGCCCTACCTGTTGGGCGAGCAGGTCTGCTGCATGCGGAAGTTTTGCTCGGCATTTGCGTGATTAACTCGGCATTGTGCTTCCAAGGACAGGTTCTCGAAGATCTTTTTCCCTGATCCGCGGCGGTACCAGTAATATCCGGCATTGCCGTTCTCGGCAGACTGCTTTCCCCCCCTCCCTTTTCGATCGCTTCTCCTCGCAAAGCCCCATACCGCCCGCCGGGAGTCGCACAACATCTTAACCATGTCTCGATGCGAAACCGGCACAGCGAAAAAAAATTATGCAGCTTATGTCTCGCGGTCACTCGATATATACATATGCAAATAGACACGGGGTATAGATGCATTTAGGCGCTGAGCGCGGGAACTCGGGGTTGGGGTCTAACACCGGGCTAAGGAGCTAAGCCTCCTCTCCCCCTTCTCTATCTGCAACTCCTTCTGGAACGAAGTGGGACCGTATTTTGGAACGAAAGCGGGACCGTTGCTCGGGTTGATGGATGCGTAGGTATGTGGGTATGCACGATACGATGCTGCATGCGCGATGTGGCGGGATGAGGTAGGGGTGAGCGGGAATCGTAGGGGGAGGGGATAAATTGGTGACGGGGGATGGGAAATGTGGGTAGGGGCAGGGGAGGGGTAATGATAGGCTAAGACTAGGGAATTTGAGAGGGTGTATTGGTGCGAGGTGGAGCTTGTAGGCAGCTCCGCAAGTTTACCTGCTTTGTACCTGTCCAGCGTGAGCGGAGTGGACGAGAATCAATGATGCGATGTATAGGATACTCGATCCGGTAAGCCTATGTGGCGCCCGCTACGTTCAGTTGATTCATGGGTAGCGTTGGGCCAAATTTATGTTCACAGTCTTTGCTGGTAAATAAGCGTATCCAGATTTATGCCAGGGCACGGTGTGAAGTTGAGATGGACCGGAGATCTACCTCAAATTTTACAGCCAGATTTGACATAGCGCCCAGGACATTTTATAAAGCATGATTGGTTCCCGTGATTCCGAGGGATGCAGTGCTAGGCAAATGCCTAGTAACAGTCCAGGCAAGCTCACTTGGTATAGCGTGTCCACCATACCCAAACATTCGTCAATATACTATGGCTGGGGCTTACTTCTCGTTTGTCAGTGGCATTTGCAGACTTTTCGGTGATGAATTGTAGACGTGGCATCTTTTGAAGTCGCAAACTTGGTACGCATTAATTGAGCAATTAAGTCAACCATTATCGTCTCGGGTATAGCTCAGAAAGGGACCGTGGGCACCCTCACCGAGCCATTCGTCCTCTCGTAGTAATGAATGGCGCCATCTGCTTTCGCACAGTTAGTCAGATATGTCGATGATGCGTTGACAGGCACCGTGCCGCCTTCTTGCGGTCGTCCGTAGACCTGAGAATCACGTGTCAGCCAACATCTGGTCTCCCCAGCCGCAGTATCGGGACAAAAGTGTGGTGACACTTGGACTAATCGTACTGAGCAAAGCGTATCCAGACTTCTGTCGAGGTACTGCAAGTTGAACTCATGACTCACATATTCGTAATACCATATTTCCGTCAGGACAGTGTAGCCGGTATCCGTACTATTTTTCCCCGCATCCGTGGTGTTGTATCTTTGGCCCGAGCACCCAATGAACGGGATCCCGCCATGCTGCTCGAAAAGCGTATCGCGGATGGCCGAATACGTATACGTCGTGCTATTCGACGGCGTGATCTCAGCAGCCTTCAGCCAATCGAATGTCGGGAAGCGCTTGTAGTACTTTATGGCTGTCTCGAAGAAGTCGACAACCTCTTCGTGTTCGCGGTACTGCGGGCCGTAGCACTGCGTGTTGAAGGTCGAATAGCAAGTAGCGTGCTTGCTAAACTCATGACCCCAGAACCCCGCATTGTCTTGGTTTTGGGCGATCCAGTAGGTATTCATGTACTCTAGCAGGTCGTATTTGCCAAACGGGGCCAGGAAGGTGCCGATGTTGGGGCCCGTGTAAGGTGGGACGAATGTGCCATTAGGTGTGCCCGTTGTAGTATTCGGCGAGGGGATAGGGTCGTACTGACGAGTTAGATCGCAGTATTGGGTGTAGGAGCCGTTGCAGAAATCAGGCCAGAGGCCGTGCAGAGTCCATACGTCCTTGGGGAGGAGTTGGCCTTTGCTTTCAAGTCCGGTGTAAGTATCCCAGAATTGGGTGGATAGAAGAAGACCGCCGAAGGTTTCGACGCAACAGGAGTCGACCAGAAGGGGATCCTGAGGCGGACATGAGAAGAGGGGCTTCTGGAGGGCGCAGGTGTGATTTAACGGGCTTTGGTCCGGGTACAATTGCGCCGACGCGGATGCCACGAGTAGCGCCACAGCTGCGAAGCTTTTAGATAGCATCTTAGAAAAGTGGTATCTTGAAAGTGGTCCGGATGCAATTTACAAAGGATTGTAGACGACTTCTTGGAATGATTTCTGGCCACGACCTACCACTTATGAAGTCCTCCGCGCCGAAGCTCTTTACCCAATCAGGAAGGCGACAGCGGCAGCGGCGAGGAGCGACGGTACCTGCAGAGCAGCCTAGGAACCCTCGTGCGCCCTCCATTGGATGAGGGTTTGATAAGAGAAAGACGATTCTCGCAAAGGCGATGGACTCCCCGAGGTCATGATGAAATTCGGCGTTGCCGATGTTCCGGGATGGTGGCGACTCGCACTTAAGTCGTGGGAGGATAGGCTGTTTAGTGACCGACAACCCGGAGCATGGGATTCTAAGATGGTGAGGATGGCGAGATGGTCTTGCCGTTTGATCCTTCCAATCAATTGATTGTTCAAATCTATAGATGTTTGTTGACGGTAAGAGCACGTGATTGGAGCCCAACGTCACCAATTGACCAGAACAATCACTCCGTCTTCACATGCACGCAGGTTCCCCAAACCTCAACGATGCGTGAACGCTCACATTGCTTGGTTTACGCTTCCTGATTTTCCGCACACTAATTCTCCCGCTCGATTTCGCACTCGGATCCCGGACGAACCTCTTCTCCGATCCGATCTTTGAAGCTCGATTCTGCCGAGTAACGCCGTCATATACATCACCATTCCGCCCCTTCGCAATGTTTTTCCCCATGCTTCCTCGGTCCGCAAACTGCACAATACCGCAAGGACCATGTCCACAGCGTCCTCCGTGACCGCATTGCCCCCACGACGCCCTAAATCGTATGCGAACCCTCCGACCCATCACATGGGGTGCCCGCCGACCACCTTCAGGAACCCTTGGCCCTCATACGTCCATAGCACCATCGGTACCTTGTTCAAAACACGGTGGAACACGCCAAAAAACTTCGTCCCGGTACCACAAGACCGCGCTGGGCTGGTTGAGGCGAGGAAACCGAATTTCGGTGCAGGCAAGGATGGCTTGAAGGCTACATGGATCGGGCATGCAAGCTTTCTCATAGAGACAACAAGGGCGGCTGGCATGGAGCGAGGCATGCGGATATTACTAGACCCGGTGTGGAGCGAGCGAGTCGGCCCATATGGGATGGTCGGTCCTGTACGATTCACGCCGCCGCCGTGTTCTCTCGATGAGCTTCCGGAGGTCGACGCCGTCTGCATCAGCCACGACCACTACGACCATCTCGATTCGGACACGCTGAAGAAGCTCCTCATGAAGCAGGATGGCAACCTGAAGTTCTTCTGCGGACTGGGTGTCAAAGCGGTGTTAGTGGGCTTGGGCATAGGCGTCACCCCAGAGCACGTCACAGAACTGGACTGGTGGGATCCAGTACAACTTCAAGCAGAAGGCATGAGCGTAGAACTGGTGTGCACCCCAGCCCAGCATCAAAGCGGCAGAGCGCCTTGGAACTTACAGTCAACACTGTGGTGCAGCTGGGTAGTCAACGAGGCTCCGGAAGGTGGGAAACGACTCTTCTTTTCAGGAGATACTGGTTACTGCCATGTCACGAGTGATAGCGAACCATCGCATCACAACGCACCCCACCCGCCTTGCCCTGCGTTTGCTGAGATAGGGGAGCTTTGCGGGCCATTTGATCTGGCGCTACTGCCCATTGGGTGCTACCAACCTCGATCGGTCCTATCCGGTCAGCACTCCTCACCGGACGACTCTATCGCTATCCACAAAGACGTCAAGAGCAAGAAGAGTATCGGAATGCACTATGGCACCATTCGAGGTGCTTTCAGCGCCAACTACGAGCCCGTGACGGAGCCTCCACTGCGATTTAAAAAAGCGGCCGAGGCCGAGGGGCTGCGCTGGGGTGACGAAGTGGGCTTGTGTGATATTGGGGAAACTGTGGTAGTCTGAAAGGTGCCTACAAGCTCGCACGCTTTTAAATCACAATCCCGATGGTCTCTTCGGAATCTGACATCATTTCTCCGCCCTGGTAGAAATCCATTGGCGAAACGGTCGTATTTTCTCCGAACTCACCGGAATCCAAGTGCAGCTCGTTTAAGCGAGAATTATGCAACCACCAAGGCAGCGACGCAGGCAAGCAACGCCATTCCTGCAGGTCATCGCCCTATCTTTCAGCTTTTCTTTAGCACCTCTAGGCTGCCTTCACCCCACATCGTATCGCGACCGCTTCATTCGTTGCTAACGTAGGTGTGGTCTCAGCTGGTCTAGGCAGATGGGCTCTGCTTACCAGTGCTACAATGACCCGATTCGGGTATATATCGAGCCTTGAACATTCAAAAGTCCTCCTTTCTTTCCCCATCACAGTCAATTGAAGATCAAGTTTCTTTATAGTTCCAGTGTCCTGTGTATATGACCTCTCCAATCGACGACCAGTGGGATATCATTAACCCTCCAACCCTCGCCCCAACCACAATGGCCACCAACGAACAGCCCGCCCCGGCCGCCTCGCCCAAGTTCGAAGTAACCATCAACACCAAGCCTGCCGACAACAGTAAACCCGAGCCCCTCAAGCCCGCCCGCCAAACCACAAACGATTCGGACCTCTCCAATTCAGACGTCGACGTCGAAGAAGTCATACGCCCCCGCCCCGCCCGCCGCAACCGTCGCAACACATCCTACTCCCCTGTCCGCATCTACAACCGCTACCCACCCCTCCCTGTCACGCCCATGCTCAATTCGTCCACGCAGCTGCTGGAAAACGTCGGGTATGATGGCATCGCGGACATGCCATACCCAGGCCGTGCAAACATCTATCTGACCACGTTCCCCTTCACCGACCGCGACGTGAAGAAGTGGTCCTGGCTCTTCGCGCATGGCGTCGAGGACATGTGGCTTACTGCGGGGGAGAAGAGCGCGCGTGATGACGATGACGAGGATTCCATGGATGAGTGTTTCGATGATGGGAGGGGTCGGTATCCCCGCCCGGCACGTAATCATCGCCGCAACTTCAACGCCGTGGGCACCGTCGATGTATCCTCCGTGTATCTTTCCCGCGCGCTCGACACAGCCGTCATCCCCGAAGACACCCCCGAGAAAGTCAAATACCTCATCGTCGTGCAGAATCGTAGCAAGCCATCTGGCGGCGCCAAGCTGCTCACGGCCGAGAGCCGCAAGGCGGCAGGGATTGCGTTGTACTATGAGGCTCTGACGGGCAACTCGATCGTATTTGTTGGAGCTGTCGTTGGAAATGTGGGCAAGAAGGCGAAGAAGTTTAGGAAGGTAGAGGGTGTAGATGAGGCGAAGAATGTGAGTGAGGCGGGTGCTGTGGGGGTTATCTGTTGAGTGTGATGAAGCCATGGGTTTGGGGACCTGATTTGACAGGGTGGCGTTTTGGAAGGGGGTTTGCTTCCTGCGATAGGTTTTGGGATGGGATATTGAGAATTTGTAAGGCTGGGCTTGGCTGGGGTTCTGGGTGGGGATTGTCTGTTTTGATGTCTTTTGATGACCCTGGTCACGGCACCTTCGCTAGAATTACGTGACATATACAACTATGCAGAGTGGAACACTTGCTTCTCGCAGGACAATCGTCAATCGCAAGTTGTGAACGAGGTAGTAAAGGCCACGTCCCACATGCAAACCCTTAATTCCAGGTTTCGTTTTTGGTGTAGACAGCCACACATCTAAACGCCCCCATGGAGTCTCCAAATGCAATCCGTCCCAACCCGTACAGTCCGCGTGCCAAAGCAGCAGCTATCCCCTAGATCCCCTTCCACATCTAGATCTTCCACGAAATCACCCCGAAACTTTACCTTCCTCTCACCCGCTCCAGCCGCTCCACTCTCCCCACCCAGCCTCTCCATCCCATCCGTCCTCCCACTCATCAACATCGTCTCAAAACTCAAACTCACCCCGAAACCTCTCCACATCGATACCCGGGCCCACCATATCCGCCAGGTCCCTTCGTCCCATCTGGCCGAATACTCTCCGAAGTGTATCGTACAGATTTGTGCTCTGGTTCTGGTGAATCATGTTGTCTAGATCCCGCTCGCTGACACCGTCACCTACGACCTCCCTCGCGCGCTCCTTGCCCTCCTTTTCTACGACTTTGTGCATAGCTAGTGCGCCTAGTAGATGCTGCGCCGCCTCTGTGAAGCAGCCGATGTTTATGCAAGACACGCCGAGGTTGTAGCGTGCGCGTACGAAGTTGGGTCGGAAGGAGAGGGCGCGGGAGTAGGCGTCGATGGCTTCTTCCGACCGGCCCGAGTTGGCGAGGGTGGCGCCGAGGCGGTTCCAGAGGAGGTGGACCTGTGAGGATGAGTTTGAGACCCCGGATTCTGTGGAGGCAAGGGCGGCGCCGAAGCAGTCGACTGCTTTGTCGTACTCTTCTACGCCGTAGAAGAGAACGCCCAGACCCACTTGCACATCCGGGTCCATTTGCTCGCCAGTCGGGGAGAGCTGGGCGGCTTCGATGAAGAGATTTGTGACTTTTTCGTGGAGGAGGTGTCGGTCCGTGAAACCCATTTCTGCGTCGGAAGAGAGTGGCTCCTTGATGAGTGTTGGGTATTTGGTGGCTAGCCAGCGTTCGAGGGTCCGGTATGCTGTGCTCTCGTAACCTTCGTTCGTGTAGGATACTGCGAGGCCCATCAATGCTTCCAAATTTGACGGGTCTAGCTTCAATGCTTGTTCCAATGCTCGGATCGCTGGCGTCTCCTTCTCGTTCTGTGCCTGCGACTCACCCAGCTTCACCCAAGCCGCAACATGTTGCGGGTCTTTCTGCACCGCAGCCTCAAAAGCCAAGGCTGCTAATGACAAGTTCCCACCCTCTTCCATAATCTTGATGCCCTCTTCGAACGGGTTTGTAATATTTTGGAAGGCGTTGTTCTGCTCGAACAGATAGTCTCCCATCGGCGGATCGCGAACCGAATGCGTATTCAGCCCATCGAAACCCTCCCACTGGTCCAGATCGCCCATATGCATGCCGTCGACAAAATTCTCCTCGTTGGCGAGTTGTCTAGCGTGTTCAGTCTCAGCTTTGATGCCCTCCCAGATGGACTCAAAGTCGCCGAAATCGGTGGCGTCTACTGACCTGTCCATTTCGTTCAACTCCGCCTCTATGCGCTTGTTCGCCTCGGCGTCTAATGTGTCTTGGTCGCCCTGCTCCAGCTCTGCGAACTGCTTTTCCCAGTCCTGGTCGTCGAGCTCCACCATGCGGCCCTTGCCCTTGCCGGAGTCTTGCATCGGTTGTTGGAAGTTCTGCGGCGCGTATGGCTGCTGCATCATGCCCATGCCGCCCATTCCCATGCCCATGCCCATGCCCATGCCATACATGGGCCGCTGGTATCCGCCCATCATCGGCTGCGGGGAGTTGACCGTGGGACTCGCTGTCCGGGCGGCGGGGTTCATCTGCTGGAATTTGGCAAACTCGGCGGGGTTGAACCCTGCCGGTCTCTCTTGCATGCCCGGTCCCATAGCTGCTGGCGCTTCCATGCCTGGGTCGAACTCGGCCGCCCATGCTGGCGACCCGCTGTGTTGTGCCCGTTCGAGCTCCCTTCGCATCTGCTCCATGGCGAATGGAGACGCGGGGCCAGGCCCTTGTGATAGCTGCGCGTTCTGCTGCATGAACTCGTTCATCATCTATCAGGATCAGCCATCTTAGTCCAAGGCCGCAGAGTCCTTTGGGCCAACTTACGCCATCCGAACCTCCGCTCATCTGCTGGCTACGCATGCTCTCCTGCATCCCGCCTGGCCCCCGCCCGACCAGACGGTCTCTCTGCAGTGACTTGTCATCTTGGACGTGTTTTGTGAACTGGCTGAGGGGGTTGCCCGCCGTCGAGCACTCTGCGCCACCGAGGAAGGACATTGTTGGAGGTGGGGTTGAAGAGATCGAAAAGCCAGCGCGGAGCTGTCTATGAAGGTGGAATGAAGCTCCCAGGCGCGAAGGCACGGCAACGCGCGTTGTGGTGCGGAACGTCGACGGCGGGTTGGCAGTCGGAGTGGGGCAAAAGGCAGCCGAGACCGAGGCCCACCTGTGATTTCTAAGGGGGAATCACCGCGCGGTGAATGACCGTCTTATTTGACCTTCACCAGTCGGTCTTGTGAAAGCAGTGAATTGCAAGTGCACACGTACACTTGTCTCGGGTCATCAATGAGGCGGAAACGAATCGAGAAAATGAAGCATTAAATTTTAGACCACAGCCATCCTGACCGCCTATCAGGTACAAGAAGAGGGGGGAAATCAAACGCCATGACGCTCCTCTACTATGGTACATACGAGGACAGACCTATCAACACAATATGGAAACGACAAGTCAGAAATTTGAGAAAGGGCTGCGCCGACAGCAAGGCACACATCGTCGCTAGCACGTTTCCAGGTAGCGCTGTTTTTCCTCCAGTCCTTCTCTCTTGTTCAGCGGAGCCTCGCGGTTTGTTCTAGATCTCGAGCAGTCTACTGTTCGCGGTCACGGCGGGGCCCACGGTTGTCGTTCTGTGCGGCCGACTTGCTGAAGTCCACGCGCAATTGCCTCCCGTAGATGATCTTCTCCCCCAGCACCTCCTTCGCGCGGGTGGCGCTTGCGACATCGATGAAGTCGGCGTGAGCAAAGCCTCTGGGCTGGCCAGTCCTCCGGTCAATGGCGACGCGCACATCCATGACATTGCGGATATCGCGGAAGAGGTCATTGAGGTCCTTGTCCGACATCTCGAATGACATGTTGCCGATGAAGAGTGTCTTGGAAGGAGGGTTGGCAGCGTAGCCGCCTTTGACAGGGTCGCGCATCTTGGAGTTCTCTTTCGCTCTGTGGAACTGCACCACGAGGTTCCGGCCCTCGAAGACCTGCATGTCGAGGTTGTCAACTGCAGACTGGGCATCGTTGACGTTCTTATACTCGACGTAGGCGAAACTAAGCCAGCGTTAGTCTGCGACATGGCCATGAAGTAATGTTCTTACCCTCTGCTCAAGCCCCTGTTATCGTAGATGATCTTCACACTGTCGACCTCACCAAACCGGGAGAAGACACGCTTGAGCTGGTCTCCAGTGACCTCGTAGTACAGATTGCCGACGTAGATGGTAGGACTCGGCTCTGCAGGCGCACCACCAATCTTTCTGTCGCGCTTCGGACGAGCACCATCGGCTTGATCCGCCACCGCGTCCAAGGTGTTGGCGCCGACGGTGGCAGATGCATCCGTTGGTTCGGCCTGAGCAGCTTCCTGGGCGGATGTGAGGTTCTCCTCCACAGGTGCCTCCGTTACTGTCTGCGCAAAGCTCTCAGAGGCCTCGACCGCCGCCTGCTCGGGCTCTGTTGAAGTTTCCGTTGACGGTGTCGTCTCCGTTGACGACTCTGACTTCAACGGCTCATCGCTCGCAAATCTCCTCTGGAAGGATGGGGCGATCCATCGCTGTTGCCGTAATCGAAAGGCCGGGGTGAGGGTGGTGATGGATCGCGGCTTGACGAAGACAGCTGACGGCGCGGAGGCGATTGCGCGAGCTGCGGTGCGGCGGAGAAGAAACCTGCATTGAAGCATGAGCACTCTGGCTCTGTTGCAATTGATGCAATCGGTCTGAACTTACATGGTGGTGGGTATAGGGAATGGAAGGCGTGGATGGAGAAAGTTCTGGCGTTGGTTTGAAGCTCGAAGGGGTCGCCGAAATTTCGGAAACACGAGCTAGTCACGCTAGGCCTCGTTGGGAGTAGCGGCACGTGATCTTGGTACTTGAGAGATCCTCCCTGTCCCTGAGTCTTCAGCTACACCAATCTGGAAAATCTGAGATATGTCGGTATAGAATTTCTTCTGAAACAATGTAGTGGGCCATGAAATGTATTGCGCAACCTTGCTGCCTTTGGCTTCGAGCGCGTGGCGAGTGCTCCTCTATGAGACTTACACAGCTAACGAGTCTAGTATAGCAATCATCACCAGCTCATTTGGGAGTGCTCGAAATTCCAATCAACATAAGGGGTTGTCCGAAATACTCCAAATCTGCCTTGCTGGTCCTCAGACCCTCAAATGCTGCAATGACTTCCAAAGGCAGCATTTGAGCCGCCTGAATACAAACTCAAGCACGAATCACGTAGAGAAGCCAAGATGAATCCCGCGCATACCTCAAGTCACACAGCTGAGGTACTATATTTCTCATTGAGAGTCGTCGCCGCGACTACGAAGTGCGAATGTCATCAAGAGATAGCTCAAACCGTGCGTTCGAGTAATCCACCATCGTCCAGGGTAGCACGGATGCTCCATAAGACTCCCCACAAGCCAAGCGACCGGTGGCAAAGTTTGCCTTGTCTTTGTTTACTACACCCATTCGATGCTTACTGCTCCAAACCCGCTGCAGCCCTGACAGAGTTCGGTAGCGAGCGGCCCAGCCAGGCGAGTAAGAACACCGCTAAAACTGGAAGGCCTTATTAACGGCATGCATCGGGAATGGCCGAGGCATAGCGCTGGAGGTCTGGTAGCTGGGGCCAGGGGCATAGTAAGATCTGGCCTGGGGCCGTTGGGGGACATTTCGAGACGGTGGCAAGATCCAGTGTGCGGGAACATCGCTCTACTACCTCCGAGACACTATGGCTGTGCATTGAATGGTGGTTTCAGATGGACCCAAATTGGCACGGCGGTGGCAGGCTCATGAAGATTGTCGCCAAACCCAATATAGCAAAGAACTTTTGAAGTGGTGAAAATGAAATGAACATCCGATGAAGGATCCAGGAATATCAACCGTCGGAAGCGACCGTTGAAGTACTGACTAATGTTCCGTCCGTTTCTTTGATCATACGGGAGCGCCCGTAGCCCCCGAGCGCATGCGCTCGGGTAGTACAAGAACACATGGCCGAAAGAAGCTTACTCCAGATGCGACCGGTGCGTAGAACCTTGGCAGAACAGCAGCGCGATTCGGCTCTTGATGCTCTTTCGCAAGCCTCATGGTCAGCCATGTATGGCGGAAGTCTAATCCAGTCGCCGATCTACCCAGGTCCTGGACCGAAATGGAGGCAGTCCGCAACATCGAATCGACCTCTCTCTTGTACCATCCTCAAGCATACTAGGCTAGAAGAACCGAATGACCGACGAAGACGGTTGATGCGGGGAGCAAGACTATATCAGTCGGATGTCCACCTGGTGTTGAGGACAAGTTTGCAGCCCGTTTACGTATCCTAAATGTCTTAAACGTCAATTTGGTACACGATACTGGGTATGAGAGATTGACAGTAGCCTGAGACGTAGCCTGTCAGACATAAAACCCGAAAAAATTAATTCTGTGATTGGTCGAAGATGAGACTGAAGGGAAAAGAACGCACAATTCCTGAAGCGTTTGAGTCGGAGCGTCTAAGCTAGGGCCACTGCTGAGGGATGAGAGAGATGCAGCGATTGCCGTGATTGCCGCGCTCCTCCGTGTGCGAGCTCTGGATGTACGACCGTCCAATGGACTTAGCTTTGCACCCATAACCTTACTTGGAACTTGGGTCTGTTGAGCCTCATAATCCGCGATACTACACGGGATCACTTTCGACGATGAGACAAGAGTTGGATTGGGATCTTAGCCATGCCAACGGGAACTATCACCAGCGGGCCCCACAGCGAGGAATCGTCCAATAGCTGAAAGTGAGTCAGAAAATAGATGAAGCTGGATATTAGCAGCAGTGCCCCCCTGCGCCTGCAGGTGAACACAGCGAACTCGGATACAACATACATGATTTTGTACAGGGATGGGAAGTCCTTCTGGCCGCTGAGCATGCTGCCAAGTTCCTACTAGTGGGCTCATCGGTGGCCTCCTTGCCAGATAATTCAGCATGTGCTCGCTGGGGGTGGCGTCAGTTGCGGTCGCATCGCCATCGATTCTCCGGCTCAAGAAGAGCAGTATCTTGCGAATAACCCCACCGCATGCGTGGGGGATGCACTCACCCACTCGAGTCCGTTGAACACTGTTAGTCAGAGACTGCGATGTGGCGGTGTCTCTGTGAGAACAGAGAAGCGCATATGCAAGGCTTCCTTCCCAACAGAAGACTGACCAGTTTCAAGTTCGCTTCGCGGGAAGAATGCGAGATGGCTGCGATATCACACCACCGCCCTAGGGTCGCACCCAATTGGTAACCAGAGGGTGCGTGTTACCCGAGCAAAGAGCATACAAAGGCATAGCCAGCCTGGTGATCAATGATACATCCAGTTCTAGAGGCGCTGGGAATCCGGACAGTGGCTTTCGCCCGACCGGTGAACATGCGACTGAAGCTTTTCTTGCGGGGTCGGACGCCTTCCACCGTGTCATGTCCAATGTTGTGTTGATTCGGTCAGAATATACTATTACGGCGTTGCGGACAGGTGGCTGATGCACGATGATGCTGCTTAGTCTTCCTCGCGGCACGGGCATGTTAACGGGGTTCTCTGAGATTTTCGTCGGTAATCTTGGGGCGTAATCGGATTTGTAGCTATGCTGGCTAATCATGAAGGTGCGTAGATCCAGCCCCCAATTGGTGTACCATCCGTTTAAGAAGACTCCTGCTGAACTGAGGGATAGCGGGGAACTGATCCTGCGTCCGGAACAGACGCAAGCGCTGTGGTACTCCCTCCCCTCCGAAATCAATCACCGTCTGCAAGTTGAGGCGGTGTATTTTCCATTTATGGAAAACGACTCGCTGAGAAATGCGTGGTAGGAGTGTATAGAGTCAATGTCTCAGCCCCAACCCTAAGAACGACTGTCCAGGAAAGCGTTGCGTCGGCGGCTGCCGACCTGCGGTTTCGAGTCTCCGGATGAAGGCTGTTCACCATTTCTTTCAGGTATTAGACCAGCGTAGGGACTGTGCTCTCGACGCTCCTTGACCTGGACGGAGGGCCGCCAGATCATTCTTAGTTGCAGGTCTGTATTTGGTATAGCAGGGATCATTGTTGGTGGTTCACAGACAACTTTTGCTTGGACGCGGACGCGGAGCGGCGGACAATAAGGCTGTCATGCCGCGGATTCTCGAGCTTCTCTGGCAATCCTGTCTGAGACATGCGAAGAATCGTCCTCTGCACACGCCGTTGACAGTGCTCAGTAGCTCAAGTCCGGTATATATAGGGGACGAGAAGGTGTAGTCGAAACGGCAAATCCACCTCTTACTGCTTGCGACGCATCTGCACTTGCTCTTCTCCGACCGCGAGCGAGCCCGACCAACTACGACCTCTTAACGATTGATCAGATCATCATGCCTCATTCAGAGCCCTTGAATGGCTCCAACAGCAACGCCCAGGTATGGTAGATCCTAAGCTCTTTCATTGTGAGACTGGCTGACGATGCTCGACCATCTGAAGATCGGGATCAACATTAACGACCAGAACTCCGACTCCAATCCCAACAATAGCACCACGAACCAGCAGTCCCCAGCTATCGACCGTTGGCTGAGTGAGAGGCCTTGGGAAGAGCCGTTCCACGCCCAGGAACCGCGGACCCACGATGAGAACACGCCTGGCACAAATCCAGATGCTGACAATGGGAGAAAGCCCTGAATTGACGCTCAGGGGAGAGCCAGGCAAGCGGAAGCGAAGATACACGGTGTTGAGTGACCCAGGCAGTGATGGTGTCGAACCAGTCTCGTCCTTGGTGGTTTGGTACCAGTCGCAGCTGAGGTCGGAACCGTGGTGGAGGATGGTGTCATGTTGCTCTATTCCACTTTTGTCTCTATCGAAATCCTGCTGTCTTAGAGGTGGGGGTCTCGCAACGAATAACACGGTGTAAAGTCTGTGTTCTTGCGTACGAGAGTGAAAGTGCAGTCTATCCGCGTTTGCCTTGTCAGGATTAGCGAGCTCGCCTTTGATGACGTAATGCTTTCGAGCACTGAATGGAAATGTTCGCCATCACTGCCGTCAAACATCTAAAGCGCCGCCCTTCCGCTCCGAATTTTCTCCCTACAATCAGCGCAAGTCGCCTGTACCCTCCTCATATTCATACGACGTTCAATATGCGTCCAGTACGCTCCGCAGCCCGCTCTAGTCTACGCGCGTCCGTTAACACAGGGAGCACACCGTTCCTTCGCACACGACCAATCGCGGCACCGTGTCTCCTCTGCGCGCATCGTATATCGCCCTCTCAACCGTCACGCCGCCATCAGTCGTCTTTCACCCCGGAAAAGTTTAGCCCGCAAGACCGAACCGAAAGGCAGACACACTACCACTTTTTTCCCAACACCCTCCCCTCCGGACCACCACCGCACGGCCGATTCGCGATCGATACCACCGCCCTCAAACACGAGTTTTTGCGGTTGCAATCACGCGCGCATCCCGATCTTCACCCGTCAGAGGACAAGCTCAAGGCGCAAGCGCTAAGTGCGCGGATAAATGAAGCATACAAGACCTTACAGAGTCCGCTGCTGAGGGCGCAATACCTGCTCACCTTGCGAGGAATTGAGGTAGCCGAGGATGAGACAGCTAAAGTGGAAGATCCAGAGCTGTTGATGGAGGTTTTGGATGCACGGGAGCGGATCGAGGAGGCACAAAGCGAAGAGGATCTCGAGGAGATGAAGGCTGAGAATGACGTGCGGATAGAAGAGAGCGTCAAGATTCTAGAGGCAGCATTTGAGCGAGATGATGTCGGGGAAGCGAAACATGAGGCTGTCAAGCTAAGATATTGGATCAATATCAAGGACAGCCTAGACCAGTGGGAGAAGGGAAAACCGATCGTGCTGCAGCACTGAGTGGTAGCCTTGGAGACGAAACGATAGCCAAGATTATACTCATCAATGTATGCGCACGACCGAACATTCACTAGACAGAGAGCTGGATCCGTGATAGAAATGGGTGACATGTGCCACAAACTCTACCTTTCAAACCATTCTTTGAAAAGCCATGTTCTTACCCGAAAACTGTGCCTTGGAAAAATACCATCAAGATACCGGCAATTTTTCCATCGCCGCCATCCCATCCTCACACCTCCGCGGATCCCGATGTATAGCCCGCCATGAAGCGCGATAAGCTCCCGATAAGCCTCCTCCCCTCGCCTGTTCCCAACCAACAATCGCGCGTCTTTTACGCACATCTCCGCGCCCCGTGGATATGACGAGTGACATAATTGCTGCTAGCGAGCTGCGTCCGTAAACAAGCAAAACAATGGCATGCCTCTGGTCGTTGAGCGAGCTGTGCTCTTCAAAGTTAATTCATTAGAATCGATATCCAGAGCGCCTCGTTGACCCAAATATGGCAGAAGCAAGTGATGCGATGAGATCGGAACATTTTTCGCCGTACAGGTCGGATGGGAAGCTCGTGAGTTTACCTATGTGGTGGGGTGTGGTGGGGTGTGGTGGGGAAAAGGGTGGCTGAAGGAGAGAGTTTGAGCTCGAGAACAGCTTTACTGACAATGTACCGGTGTAGTATGGATTCGTCTGTGTCGTAACTGGTGCTACGCAACCAGTCGGGAAGGCTATCGTCACTGAACTTGCTGGTAAGTCGACTTTCGCATGACATGCCGAAGGCTACCACGTCGAGCTCTCAACCGAACATTTGAGCTCCGTTCGCACCTCTGAAGCCGCCATCGCCCAGTCACCACCTGTACAAACTCCAATGATCTCTCACTGACACCCACCAGCCCACGGTGCAGCCTGCATATACGCCTGCAGCACCTCCTCCACCGACTCCTACTCCGCCCTCGCCGACTCTGTAAACGCTCAATACCCCAACACAAAAGTGATCGGGTACCCTTACAAGATCACTTCCGAAGAAGACACGCTCGCGCTCATCGACGACGTGCTAAACCAATGGGGCCGCCTCGACGTCTGGACTTCTTCGACAGGCTTGCTAGGCCCGCCTAGCATAACGTCCACAGGGCCGAAAGATCTGTACGCCGCATTCGAGACGAATGCCATGCCGGCGTTTTTTGCGCTCAAGTATGCGCCCGCGGCGATGCAGAAGACGACACCCAAGGGAAATTATGCGAATGCGGCGCCAAAGGATGTGCCGTATGGTAGTATTGTTATTGTGTCAAGTGTGGCGGGGACGTATGGTGGATGCTGGGGTCCTGCCTTCACCATGTCTTCGCATGCCGCCCTCGGTGTTGTGCGCTCTGGCGTTGCAGTGCTGAAGGGCACTGGCGTGCGCATCAATGCGATTACGGCGGGACAGATCGACGTTGGGGTTGATTTGAAGGAAGCTGGTATGAAGGAGATGGAGCAAGGGCAGTTCCCGCCGAGCACGCTACAGAGCGAAGCTGTGCAGAAGAGAGCGATTGGGCTGGAGAGGGCGGGGAGGCCGGAGGAGGTTGGGAGAGTAGCAGGGTTTTTGGCCAGTGGGTTCTCGAGTTATATCACTGGGGCGGAGTTGAGAGTCGACGGAGGGGCGAGTGTGATGAATCCGTTGACTGTGCCTGTGTAAGAGTCGACGCTAATAGATGGAGGCATTTGTGGTAGCGTGGGAAATGGCTGGTTGAATGGTAAGGTGTCTATCGGCCGCGAAGCCGGTTCTACTCTTAAATCTAAAGAATCGGTCGCACTCGACTTCAGCTGCTCTGACTGCTTTCCGTAGTCTGACCCAAGCCACGCCCTATGCGGCAGATGTGTCTCCAGACCCACGTTGTGTAAGCGGATTCAATGGAATAGCCGGATTTACAACTCGCCCTATGGATCGCTCCCGTAGCACATGCATCATCTAAGCACCCTCCACAATCTCACCCTCCTTCTCCAGTCCCTTCCTCAGTTGCTCCCTCGGCGGCAGCTTATCCGGCCCAAAGCTCAACGGCAACAGCTCCCCCATAGTCCTCACAATGAACTTACCCTCTTTCGTAAACATGAAAATCGGGACGTGGAGTTCAAGGAATTCGCGGAGAAATTGCCGGCACATGCCACATGGGGAGCAGAAATCGTCCATGTCGGTTGCGACGCCGACGGCTTTGAAGCTTCCCAATTTGTGTCCCGAGACCACAGCATTTCCCATGGCTACACGCTCGGCGCAGGTGCCGACGGGATAGGAGGCGTTTTCGACGTTGGCGCCGGTTACGACGTGTGGGGAAGCGCCGTTGGAAGATGAAGGGTGGAGTAGGAGCGATGCGCCGACGCGGAAGAGGGAGTATGGGCCTGTTCGAACACGAAGTTTAGTTTTGCCCGATACGGTAGTATCACAGCACTCTGTATGCCATATTCTTCGTTGTTGTAGTCCTCTAAACACCATCGGCGCGGGACACTCACAATAGGCCGTCGCCTTCGCCTTAACACATTTCTCGCATAGCGTCTGCAGCTCGGCAACTGAGAGACCGTGAATCAAGCCATCTTTCTCGGGGATTTGTTCAGCCGGTACAGGCTTGATTGTAGTGGTCATGGTGAGGGAAGGACGAGAGAGAGGGGTCCAACGATGGAGCTTATGATAGCTGTAAATACCCTGCCTTGGCAGTCAATGCACGCCGTCAGTCAGTGCACGCGGGCGCGATGCAACACCAAAGTTCGCAACAACATAACTCCACCAATATGGATCCAATCAACGCTGCGATAGAAGCAATCGAATCGCGAGAAT
>MU005587.1:362299-473019 GCA_010405425.1 Lentithecium fluviatile CBS 122367
CTATAATTAAGCTAGGTTAAATAAATTAATACTAGCTCTTATAGGGTTTTTATTACATCCTTAACCTTAGGCTAGTTAAATAACTAGATTAGCGTTGTATAGCTTAAATAAGTATTTAATTACTATACGAAGGAGAAAACCTAACGTTAATATTAACTATTAATACTTAATAGCTACAGGTCTTACGTTACTATAGATTTTATTAACTACTATAATTAGAATAAGATTCTTCTTATAGTATTTCCTCCTTACTTAACCTATACGCTATAGCCTCTTAACGTCTATATATTTAAGTCTCTCTTAACAGCGTACTTAAATAAGCTATTAGATTACTTATTTAAGTATTAGAGACTATTAATAGTTACAAAGAGAGACTTCTTTAACCTATTCTAGAGTGCCTAGGGCAAGTGTATAACGCTGTAATTAATTAGAAAAGCTTTTAAGTGTATAGGGATATAGCCCTAAGACTCTACCCCTATACTTAAAAGGTTTAGTAATAAGCCTCTACTAGAGCGCACCTTCTAAGAGAGCTCTACTTTAATACTTAGCGCGTTAGACTAGCGTAAAATTAAGAGACTACTACGCTCTACTATTAAGAACGTCGCTAATAAGGCGGCGCGCTCCCTTAGCTCTACACTATACTTAATTTCTATATAGAATTAACTTCTAAAGAATAAGAACTAGGGCCTATAAGAGGCTCTTAATAATTAGAAACGTTATAAAATAAAGGGCAAGGCGTTGCCCTTTAATTAACCTAAGGAGTAGTAGGGGGGAGCTATTTTCTAGTTGCCTACCTAAGTATAGAGAGCTTATAACGCTCTTGCTTAATAGGAAGCTTATAAATAAGAGTTACTACTCTAAAAGAAGGAGTAAAAGGAGATATAGAGGGTAAATAAGGAGCTTAAGCTTTATTTATAATAGGAGGCCTACGTTGCACGCGCATAAGCTTAAGAGGCTTGCGCAAGAGAGAGAGCTAAGGAGGCCGCGTAAAAACACCTATAATAATAAGCTTATATAGCTAAAAAGCAACTTAAAAATTATATTAAATTATCTAAAAAGGGTAATTAATAAGCTTCTCTCTCTACTACTTGTAAAAACAAGAAGAATATCCCTGCGCGTACGCCTAAGAGAGTTAATTAAGTTAATAGGGCGGCACCTGCGCTATTAACTCTCTCCTCGCGTAGAGGGCGTATTATTAAAACACTAACGCGATATTTATAGATACTAGTAGCTAGCAATAAGCTATAGCTCTACGTCAGCTCACCGCCAAAAAATCTATCAATAATATCTATTTTGTAGGGCTCTACAGCTATATTTGGATGGCTCGGCTCGGGAGCTCGGGCGTGCACTGACTGACGGCGTGCATTGACTGCCAAGGCAGGGTAAGCCGAGGCTTGCCGTCAACGCTAGTCTACTTCTGAAGAGCTCGTTGAGCAGAAAAGTGCACCTTGCTACTTCTTCGGATTAACACCTTTGTCGAAGAGCTCTAATGAACAGGATGTCGTCCCCTGTATGTATGCATTCGAGAGGAATGTTTGGCCTTTCGAACGGAAAGCATCAAGCTTGTCTCGCTTTGGGGTCAGCAAAGACCGAGAACTTATGATTGCAATTGGCTTGTTCCTGCAAGTCACTCATTCCTCACGATACTTTGGAGGATACTTCAGTGTGCTGAAAAACATGCAGTGTTGAGTCCTGGCTTGTCTGACCGGAGGCTGCTTGATGGACGAGGCTGAGTTCTGCCAGCCCAATGACCTGACCTCACCAGCTCAGTATGTATGAAAGTGGACACTCTGCCAGCACGCACCTTCGACAACACTCGCACTGTATCCTTAAAAGATATCCACCACCCTCAGTCCGGAACGATGAGCGATCCGACGATATCCGCTTGGTAGAGCTTTTACCTGGCCAATGGACAGAACCCATCCGCTGCAGACTTCTCCATAGGTCGCTTTGCGGAAACACAAATTATCACACCCTCTCCTACGTATGGGGCTCTCCAAAAGTCACTCGAGTTATTTTGCTTAATGATCGCCCGTTTGCTGTAACTGTGAATCTCGAAGCGCTCTTCGACACCTTCGACTTCACCATCCAGAGGGGGTCGTTCTGTGGGTAGATGCCTTGTGCATCAACCAAAGAGATTTAGATGAACGGACGCATCAAGTGCAGCTCATGGGCAAGATATACGCGACGTATCTAAGCGTGATCGTGTATTTGGGAGACGATTCACCGGATGAGCAAAGGAAGGGGAAAACGCCCTTCGTGACACAATTTCACGACGACAAGCGAGATCTTTTGAGCATTGACAACGCTTTAGGAAAGGTGACATGGCGAGTTCGAGATATCGAAAATTCAACCCAGCAGTCCGAAGCACGCGCTGTTTTCAATCTCATCCGGATTCTCACGCAGGACGAGCACCTCTCGCAAACACATGTGTTGTCCGCGTCAGCAAAAGATGGACAGGTTCCTATAGATCGAATGAAACTCTTGGAGATGCTAAGAAAGATGATGAACCCTCCGTGGACACCGTGGTGGAAACGCATCTGGGTGGTACAAGAGGTGACGATACCTTTGGAAGTCATCATTGTTTGCAGCTTGGTGTCGGCACCATGGAGCATGTTCGCCAAAGGAGCTCTGAGCTTCGCTAAGCATAGCGGTCCATGTTGCTCCCAGGTCATTGAAACTCTTCCCCGCGACGAAGCGAGGGTATTGGTGGACTTCAGCAACCGGGTTCGGGACATTGGGAAGCTTCGGACCGCTCATTACCGGGATGACATTACGAGACAACTTGGCCGCGAGAGGCAAGAAGAGGAGACGTCTTTGCTGTCACTGCTCCAGCGCTTTCGTGATCGAAAAGCTTGGGATCCACGTGATAAGGTATACGCGCTTCTGAGTCTGATCTCGACCGACACGGAATTAGTACCGGACTACTCCCTACCGTCGAAGCCGTGTTTCGAAAGGCAACTCTCGATATCATGAAGTCTTCTCATTCGCTCTCTGTATTGAATACAGACGTCGGCAGGAAATTCAGAACCGATTTGCCTACATGGGTCGTCGACTGGGACGCGCCGGGCGCACAGACAAACGACATCGGCGCTGCGGCCATTCAGTTGTACACAGCCGGTCATGAAAGACCCTTTTGCGTCGTCAACCCGGAAAGAGACCCACCCGAAGCGTGCCATCCACGTTACAGTCCCATCATCGCCAAAGACAATTATCTGAATGTGCGAGCAAAGCACATTAACACCGTAACGCGCACGAGAGATGTAATGTGGGGTGATAGCGCAACCGCCTATCAAAGTGCTTTGCGAAGCTGGGGCGCAGCGTTCAATCGACTGTGGGCTTTCCTCTCGGGAAGAGACTATTGTTCTGGAGGCTCCTCTGCAGTGACCTTATCTGTTCGAAAAACATTGCCGATTCATAACCCAAGTCCGACGGGCTGAAAGTAGTGATGAAATTACTTTCGTTTCGTGGGCTGTAACATCAGAAAGATCGCCATTCTATCGACCAGCCTCTCCTTCGCCAAGGAAACTTGAATTCCGTAAGTCGCTCTAATTTGCGCATAGTGGACCGCTAACTTAGATTTCGAGTGAGAGACTCCCAAGGCTCTGGTGTGGATGCTCGTCTCGATGATATATTGTTTCCCGAGGCGAGAGCCTGGAAGAATATGCTCTATGTCGAACGCGATACCTACGACGAGTTTGGAATGACACTGAGCGACATATTCAAAGATACTGAAATAGCCGGCAGAGTGTTCAAACAGCTTTATCGCGGCATCGACAGAAATCTAGTGGGGAAGTTGGCTTGCTCACTTGCCAGTCCCAGCGCGTGTTAGATCCAATGTCTACCGCTGGACTCATGCGGGCCCGCGCACCTTGGGATGGAGTCCTTGAAGACGTCAAGGCCAGACTCGCTAAGCACTTCGGAGCCCAGTGCAGTCTCAATGTGGACCGCGGGTCCAGGCTCCAAAAAGTAGCGAGCATGGATACTTCGATCATGGCGGCAACTCTCTCCCGACGATTGTTCTTCGCGGATTCTGGTCGAGCGGGACTGGGCCCAGCGGAAATTCAGGACGGAGACGAAGTATTCTTCATCGTCGGAGCCCATACGCCATCCATTCTCCGACTGTCTAGTTTTAGCACTGCTTGTCATGAAATCGTGGGCGATTGTTATCTGCAGGGAATGGACACGGATATTCCATCCAAAAAGCGCGATTTTATTAAGCAGGTTTGATTTAAATATTGAGCACGTCCGATAGCATTGCTAGTTCATAAGTTTCTGAATAATGGATGACCCACCAAGTTTGCAGAAGGCCTACTCAACACGTTCCTCAGTTGGCAATTCAAAGATTAGCCATGGTGGACACTTGTTGCAAATAAGTGTCATAATAACACTGTATCAGAGGTCTAAATGCTCTTCACTCTCCAAGAATCAGTGGTCAGGGGACCGCAACAAAGTATCAACTCCCTCGACTTCGATCAGACCTTGCTTTTCCCGTCCCCGCAACCCAACCGCTCGGACCGCCCACGCAATCTCAGCCCCTACTCAGACAAATATCCCAAAGCAAAGACACGCATACCCACTTTCAAATGCAGGCTCTCCGAGCCGTGTCGAGCGCAAGGCTTGCAGTAACACTTCGCACTGTCGCACGCCTGGACCAAGCCCGTAATCGCTATACATACTGTTTTCTGTCTTGGGAGAACGATAACGGCACACAGGTGGCTGTGGATCGGCTAGAGTGTATGTGCCTTAGCCCGGACATGTGCTCAGGCCTCAATGGGGGATCTAGATGACATTTGGTGGAAGGTGGAAGTCTAGTTCCGCTTGAGAGGGCGAAGATAGGCGTACAGACGTCCTACGACGAGAGAGCGAATGCAAGAGCGAGGTAGGTAGTTTATACGGCTCAATTCCTCGCCTTGCTGTAAGCAAAGACGAGGCGTTCAAATTGTGCTATACAGTATGCAACAAAAGATCAAACGATGTCGACTTCCTGCAGGCAGAACAACGTCGACCGGACAGATGTTGGTATAAGGTTGACTCAGGCATAAACCGCTAGCCATACCACAACAGATCTACTAGGCAGCAACCCGTAGATTCCACTCTCGAATCGATTGGACGTCACAACTGCCAGAACCGCCAGAGGGTGGCCTCCAGCACTCGCGCTGGGGTTGAGCATATTGGCACGCAAACCTCTGGAATCAAATGCGTTTGCCTTTTTTCTCCGGCTCGTTCTTTCAAGGAAATGCCGATCTTCCAGCGCATCGTTAAAAATGTTGATCTCACGCAGGCGCATTTTGCGAATTTCGCATCCCAATCCTCCGATTTTCCGATTTTCCGCTTCAGATTCCAGCCCAAATCCGAGGCATTCCCCCACCGGAAGCACCCAGAGCACAGCCCTACCATCTGATCCATCCATCACATCCACCCGCACCACGCTTACTATCCCGGCATTGTCCATCGCCTCGCCTCGCCTCGCCTCGCCTCTTTACGACCGACACTCACATACGACGATCCCCTAAGCTAAGTACAAGTGGGGCTTAGCATACACCGCGTCCGTGGCACTAAAATCGCGCGCTCGCGTTCGCTTGTCTTCGCGCTACAACTACCCTAACCTCGTGCTCTAGTAGCAGTCCCGCAGCAGTCCCGTGCAGAATGCAGAGTCCTGAAGGACGAACACGGACCAGCTTCGTATATGCGTGTCTCAGCCTCATTTTGGATGCCTGGTGGCGGCCTCTGGGCATCAGGCATCGAGAAAGAAGGCAACTGGATTGCTACTTCGATTGGGTTGACGTGTCATAGAGCTTGAGGGAGGGTTTGAATTAAGCCGGGTGGTAAGGAGTGGGATGGGGGTGTGCTATGCTGTGCTGGGGCAGAGTTATCTCGCGCTTGGGCGTCGGCGGGATTGTGGTGAAATGGATTTTGCGTGGGCATTGCGATAACCATCACCTCCACGTTTAAAGCAGTCGGCGCCCGATGTGAGACATTCCTGATAGCCGTTGGATACGACATAACGTCAACACCATATACAAGGTGCATCGGCGAGCGTAAAACAAATTGGGGGTCAACTTCTCAACCCGTTGAGAAAAGTTGCGATGAACGAGCTGTTCACCCAGACGGGCCGCGCGCTAGCCCAACTCGGGACTAGCATTTCCCCGCCTCGACGGTCAATGGTCGCCTGAAGTGATCGAACACTCGTCTTAATTACTGTCTCCATGTAGTCGCGATGCCGCGCTTACTGTGTTCTTCTGGTTCTTTTTTTCTCGGAGGTTAAGAATTGAGTGCTTACAAGCGGCATTTCGGCGATGATCCTGTAAATGGATTGGTCGTGAACGAGTACGACAGAGCGGCGACGTACAGTGACGATGGACGACGGGGAGAGGAGACGTGGAGTGGCAGTGCGCGCTGTGAATGCAGAGCGCATCACACCTCGCTCTCGGAGACGGCGATCAGGTCGGTAATGTGCCGTCCTACAATGTCTATTCTGGGCATAGGTAGTTTTCTCGTGCGACTACATTGCTGGGCCAAAACTTCATAGACACCATGCACTTTCGCTTTTCAAAGGGTATCTGGATTGTGCCAGGGTAACGTACTAGTACCGCCGTCGTATACCGGTAACGGCTCGTATTGCGAGCAATCGCGACTCGCTCTCAGATGTCCCAGGTCTTCTACCCACAGAGGTCCAACCCGGCTCAATGAGGAAGGAAGAAAGCGCAAACGGCTCCAAGGGTAGTGGAGATTTCACTAAAACGGAAGAGGGCTCGTAGCGTCAGGGCAGTGCGCAGATGCATCTGAGATGCATCTGCAATCCTGACACCTCCGATGCACACTGTGCAGGCGAGTTTTGATGTCCGAGTTTGAAGCATATGGTATCTCGATATAGATCCCCGGAGAGACATGAGACGTGTGGGTTGGAAAGCCGGTTTTTCATGGGGGTTGGTGTAACGTCAAGGGTGGAAATGGGGGTGCACCCGCATCCGGTCGTCCATCGCCGCGTCCGCGTCCGAGAAGGAGTTGTCCATCTCTGCATATGCAGCTTCAGGGCACACGCAACGCCTCAATCCGAACCCGAAACATGCACTATCGTCCAGGGGCTTTCGGCCCTAGGCCTGAATCCCTAGTTGTTGTGATGTAATCGTATCTCCCATCCGGCACAGCAGTTTGGTATGACCATGGGGGACTTGCATCCTGCATCCGGCGCTGGCACAGCACAGCACGAGCGCGCTGCACAGATTGGGGCAGAGAGAGTGGGATGGGCCGCGAGATTGGGGCTGGGTAGATGTGTGTGAGGTAGCTGCACACCGGACGGCGTGGTGTGAGGAGGGACGGAAAGTGGCAGGTTTGTAGGACAAGGCGTTTGTGGCTGGGGCTGTGCTTTTTGTGCTACCAGTCGACGGTGCCTGAGATTGTGCGAAAACTTCACGCACGGCGGGTGTGGTACGATGAGAACAGGTAGAGAAGTGAGTGGAATGTTGTGTTTGAAGCTCGTTGAGATGAGCGGCGTTTCTATTCTATGAAGTGTCCTACGAATCTGTATACGCTAGGAAAGCTATGTTTTTGGCTTGTGATGAGGTATGAACAGTGAGTGGTAGGAAATACGTATCCGAACTCAAATCCCTGAACGCCAGAGGGTATTAATAAGAAATTCGTTACCGTGCTTATAGACCCAAGCCCAAGATTGTCCATCCTATGCCCTAATCCCAGATCCCAAGACGATGCCGAAGCTTTTGTCCCATCCCAACCATGTATAGTGACTGTGTGCGCCATCGTATCAACTTCATCCCTCCACCTCTTCCCCCTCCTCCCCATTCAGCGCAAACCCACTCCGCCTCGGCTTCCCATCCCCCAGCTTCCATCTCCCCCCTTGATCCACCGCAATGATACCCTCATCAAGCAACCACTGCTCGAGCTCCTTATCCACAATCCAACTCTCCACATTACCCAGCTTGAATCCGTCCTTCCGATCTTTCTCAAGATGCCTGCCGATATGCTCCATGCGATTCTCCCAGCTCGTCGGTCCCTCGAACCTCTCGTGGCAGAAAAGACACTGCGACCGCTGCGGAGTGCTGCGCAAGGTCTGGAAGCACCACTTCTGGTGGTCAGCGATGTTATCTTCGTTGACGGGGTACTCCTTTTGCGTGCGCTGGGAGGAGGAGGTGGGTGTGGCGTGCATGCGGCGCAAGTGCTGAGTGAAGAGATCCTTGCGGTTGAAGTCGTTGTGGTAGATTGTGTGCTCGTCGTGGGGGTCGACGGTGGTGACGCAGAGGTTGCAGCGCCAGAAGCCGAGCTTTATGTGTTGGGTGCTGACATGGCGCTTCCACTCGTTTTTGGAGGAGAAGGTGGATTGGCAACCGTAAGTTGCGAGGGGGCAGGGGAAGTGGCGTTGCGAGTCTCCGTTGAGATGGCTGTCGCTAAAGCCTTTCCCTGTGCTGGACGATGCGGTGCTTCGACCACCCCTCTTGTTCACCCTGTGGGTTGGCGTCGTTGTCGAGGAGTTTCTTCGGCCGTGGTGGGAGCGGCGTCGTTGCCCTGTGCTGCCTGAGCTTTTTGTGGATGCCGATGACCGCCTCCGTCTTGATGATCGGTTGGGAGTGTACTCGGTATCGGAAGTCTCATCTTCGCTGGGTCCTATCGGCTGTACCGACTCACCATCTCGCAGAGAGTTGCTAGAGTCAGAGTACTCTCTGTAGATAGTCGGAGTGCTTTCCATCTTGCAAACAGACTCTTGCTCATACGCTACGTCCGTCTTTAGATCAACAGGCTCGACCTCTTCTATGATAGGCTCGGGCTCGGGCTCGTGTTCGTACTCGAGGTCGCGAAGGCTAATGCTTCCCAGAGGGCCTCCTGGAAGTGGGAGGTCGCGCGAATATGATGGCTCTCGTAGGTGGTCTCCGGATGGATACGGGAACGAAGCTTGTGTGTATTCTTCGGGGCTCCCGTACGACACTGAGTGGTAAGGAAGAGGCGACCGGAGTTCGTTCTGGGTAGCGTAGCTGGAGTTGCATGACTCCGAAGTATCTGGAGAATCGTGTCGTGCATGTTCTGGCGCAGGCCATTGTTCGTATCGTTCGATGTGTTGGTTGTAATGTGGCATGTACCGATCAAGCTTTGCGTTGAGTAGGCCTTGAGTAAGAGGGGAAGGCTCAACGAGAAAGCGTCCCAAAGCCTGCGTTCTCATCTGAACACCTCCGCTCACTCTGCCGGACTCGTAGTCTTCTTCGACGCGGAATGATTGTTGTTGATACGCCATGTGGTCATGTCCCCACGAAGGGTATTGCAGCTCCTCTGAGAAGCCTGGGATCTGAGGGAGGTCTCGGTACTGATACATGGCCACCATGTTGACGTTTGATCGGAACGAGTAGGTGACAAAGAACGGAAAGGTTCTCGCTAAACGCTTCCTCAAGAAGGCAACGCGAGTAGACTGAGAAGTGTAGCTGCTCGAGGTCTCTCGTGGATGTGAGCGCAGGTAAGAAGTGGACAATGCGCAGTGAAAACATACATTAATCTTGCAAAGGCTCGGAGTACTAGGTGCAAGGCGACGGAAGACGTATATAAGCTAATAGCCGCGCCGGGGACGGTAACGCGTCGCCGACTATGTGGGAAAGGGTGGGATGCAACTTGGAGGACAAAAGGGGCGAAGCATTGGTGGTCTGTAAGATAATTCGAAGGCAGACAAGTTAGAACTTGCGTTAAGCTTGCACCGCCCGCTTTTCTGGTATGTGTATACCGTCCCAAGCTCTCACATGGTCCGTCTTGATTTATGGTATACCATCGCAGAGCCGCATGGCCAGTGCACCCTCGTGATTGGATGCACGCGCCCAGCCCAATCAGACCAGGGTTCCCTGTCCTGCATTCACCGGTGGCTCACTTTCAGAGCTGGGACAGCCACCACTCACATATACGTGGGCGTTTAGCTCTGCCTGCATGGTTTATGGTCGTATGAGGGAAGGCGATAGACGGAGCCTTAGATAAAAAAGAAATTGCGCCTGTATTGTCGATCCTTCCTCAAATTGCGACTTTCCAGCGCTCGTTCGTGGCTCGCCCTTCCAGCCAGACCACACGGCGCGCAACTGCGGGTCGGAGGAGACGTGCACTATGCCTGCGGGAGAAGGGTAACCATAAATCTAGGTCGGACCATTGGGGGCAGAAAGATAAAAGAGAGACATGAGCAAGCGAGACATGCCACCCTATGGCTGGTGGACCCCATTGTGAGGCGACACATTAGGGGGACTGCGCTTGTGTGTTCCCGCACCTGCATCAGGGGTCTGACAGCTCTGGGGACGCCGATGACCAGCGCGCGGAAAAGAAATGCTGATTGAGCAGCCAGCGGTCCCGATTTGGACGCCAACGCGACTGTCAACCGAGAAGGATTGCAGATGGGAGGGGTCGAAAGGTGGGTGGAGGTGGGCCGTCGATTGGACGCCATCGAGCGGAGACGAAGCGTTCACCGAGCTGGGGCGCAGTGCTTCGAAACTACTGTGGTTAGGCTTTATAAACAGGGCGGTGCATCGGTTGCCTTCTTTGATAGTTGTACTTTTCGCAGCAGGCGTCCATCATGACGACCAGCGAAGCAATGACTTTCGTGTTGACTTGAAGAGCGCTTGGGCAGGCTCCTTCGCTGGCTGTTTTTCGCCCGTCCATGACTCCACAGGTCGGAAGAAATCATACGACTCTCCGACCGATTGATTTCCCTTCCGGACATGGTCGCATTCTTTGGGGGCGTTGGGGCGCAAACCATGTGCCATTGGGGGCGGGTGGACTGGACACCCGAAGGCGGGGAACTCTGGTGAAGGACAGCCATCCCGAGCCGGCAACACCACCTCTCGACCCCCTGCGTCGGCGCTTGCTCGTACGGTCCATCGGGGGCTCGGTTCAACGAAAGCCACTTTATCCGGCGGCTCTGCGAGGGGTTGCTGTGGCCACAGAGCAGTCTTGCTTTCCCATGGCTTGTGCCAGATATGTTCTGACTCGCTTGGCAAGCCCACAACACAACCCTCCGCAGATCCCCAGCCTTTCAGTGCTCACATCATGCAGCTACCGCAATGTCGGAACGAAGGAACTGACGAACTGTCATGAAATTGACTACTTTTCTCGCCGGCGGTGGGAATCAGGCACCATTATGCGCGGCGGCGCGGGATGATAACACCTGCGTTCCGTTCTGGACGAGCTGCGCCCCTGTCCTCCGGGCAGTAGGCGACCAGGATACTTGAACTGCTCGTCCCTCCCATGCGACAAAATCTACGAAGCTAGTTGGGCGACTAATCGGTCTTCGATTCCCTCGAGTATCCATCGATGCTCGAGCACTTCCAGGTTCTCTGCTTCATTTGTGAAGAGCTTATCGGGGTCTTGCTCAGGCCCCATCAGTCCGGCACCTGGGTTGGCCATCTGCATCTGTTGCGTGACCTGATTCGCAGCTGAAGCAGGCATTGTCAGCTCGTCCTGAACGGTAAACTAGGAGCCAATCAGGACGGAGAGTACTCACAATTATTGCTTCCCAGGATGAAATTATATACGGGCTGGAGCCCAAAGAGGGTGAGAAAATACCAGGACAAGCTGGACACCCATCTCACGTCTAGATCACGGGTCCCGACGCCCGACTGAAGCATCGATTTGAACTGTGGCGTGAGCGGGAAGGGGAGCTTCACTGTGAGCGAACAGCGATTAGCGAATTCAAACCAAGTCAATGGCGGGAGGTGCCGTGACGCAAGCCATGGTATAGCGAGCCAGAATACGACTTGACAATGCGATCGTCCCGCCACCCGGCGTTCTGGGACACGCATTCGATATTGGGAAGTCGGTCGTATCCTTAGACATCGCGGCCAATTCCGTCCGTCTTTACGTTGATGTCGATGTCGATGTCGATGACGGGCAGTAACAGCCAGAACCGTGCAATGAATCATAACTTACTTATGACGAAGCCCGAGAAAAAGGCATTAATCCACCCCATGATCAGCGTCTGTGGAATCATCATGGCCATGTTGCCCTTCATCATGCCCATCATGCCCTCCATGGCGGCTGGATCCGACATGGGATTGGGTCTGGGCTTGCCCCTCGACTCTGGGTCTGCCAAAAATTTCCCTTCCTGGTACGCTGACACCATGTATGCTTTTCTAGCTTGGAACGAGGTCGGCGACAATACGTTCGCGTTCGTTCGCAGGTTGATGCCTCGCACGAGGGCGCGTGACTGCCGGATCTGAGGGAGCGTCTGTTTCTTCGGCGCGTTCTGGAGGAGGATCATGGCGTAGTGGCGGAGGATGCCCGTCAGGATCTGGATGCATCGTCAATGACATGTTCTGCAGGCGATGGCGAGTTCACCTACCATGACTACGGTGATGGGAAGCAGAATCCACCAGCTGCGGCTTTGTCAGTGTATTTTGGCAAGGCGGGGCGGGGGCTGCGCACAACAGCGCGGGATCCCGGTGGATCGTCTGCACCACGGGCTGGGCCATTTTCGCGGTGGTAGACGGATTGGAGGAGGTGAGAATGGGAAGAATGGTGGTTGAAGCGAGGTTGTGGGGATGATGGACTTAGAAAGCTCCATGGCGGAGCCTCTCGGCGGCGGGTTTCGGTGACAGGGGTCTAACGGTCATGCCTTCCCTTGTGAACACCTTGCCCTCCACTAAGCTCCACTCGTCGCCTTCAAAAGCTTCGTAACCACCACTACGCTTTTTACTTCTCCGAATCGCATAGTCCTTAGCTAGCCAAGAGTCCGTCAAAATGTCTGCAACCACCAAAATTGCAGTGCATTCGCTCTCTGGTGCGTTAGCGACACTCAATGTGAACCATCCCAATGCTAATAGCTGCTAGATCTCAAGAACACCACAGATGATGCGCTGCCCAACTACCTCCACTACCTCAAATTCAAGCAAATACACAAGCAGACCGATATCAGATTAGCGCTGGGCTACACCGCCGTCATCATCGCTGGAGCGCTCTTCTACTACGACTGGAAATTTGGCTGGGAAGCCTCGAAGCCGTATACTGCGCCCGCAGTAGTAGCCTATTTCCTCTTGAACACGGCGTTTACCTACTGGCTATGGTTTGTCGAGGCAGGGACCGTGTATGAGGGCGAGGGCAAGACAGGATGGGTGAGATCGCATGTTCCTTCGCGATATAGCTTACACTGCTAACTTGAGCTCAGGTCCGGATCGCAACCTCCGCAAAGAAGCACTTCCCCATCTACGAAGTCGATGTGACATTCACACCCGCCCCGGTCAACAAAGGCCATCCTCAGAAGATCCACATCCGCGCGCCCTTCACCCGATGGTTCACGGCAGACGGTTACTTTATCGCGAAGCCCTTCCAGCAATGGCTCGCATCCGAGGTCCCAGTGATTGGCGCCGCTGATCCCGAGAATGTCGTCGAAGATATCGGCAGGGGCAGCGAGACCGAGCGGGTGCTTAATGTGACCGGCAACAATGCGATAGATGTCCTGGAGCAGCTGAAAGCTAGTGGGGCGAAGGTGGCACCCGGAAGTGGCCGAAGGAGGAAGGCATGAGCGATAGAGGTTTGAAAAAGAGAATCACAGTAGCAAGTTTTGTGGCGCGAGCAGGTGAAGGGAGAAGTGCCATGTTTCTGCACTTGGACAAAGACTATCGCGGGATAGTATGGACTGGAGGAGTGCCACGGACTAACATCACTTGACGCGCGGGCGTTCGGAAAAGTCATGCAGGTTAGGTCAACCAATAGTATCCATTTCTCTTCTGGTCGCAAGTACGATATAGGCATAAGAAAGACATTGGTGATGGAGATGTTCATGATAAAGATGCCTATTTCCTGCAGGTAGGAGTACCAAAGATATCGACCAAGGCTCATATGCCATAACGCTACATGAACAAAACGCCGCCGTGATGCAATAGGAATGCGTGCTATGCCATCCGAGTCAGTCTCACGTTTCTCATACAATAACAGCAAACGAATCGCTTTTCCCTGCTATCCAATCTCTTCTTCAACGACACACAAGGTAGCCAGCCTAATGGTCCTGCTCCAGCAGGGGAAGAACCTCCAGCTCCCGCTTGATGATCCTCTCAAACTCTTCTCGCTCGATACCGGACGCCCTTGCCAGGCGGAACAAGCTCTTCAGATCGGTGCTGATGTGCTGCTTGATGGCCAGCTCGGCTTGGCTGTGGCTTTCCGCCTCGCGCTCTAGCCTTTCGATGGAGTTGGACGACGCTGACGAAGATGGGCGGGGGTGATTCAGCGCAGTGTACCGTTCTTCGTCGATTGATTCAATGTGCTCCGGTTTGTCGTCGCACGGCGAATCTCTCCGATCCCCATTCAGGACGCTGTCTCCATTGGTAGCACCCGAAGAAGTATCGTGTCCATTCATGTGTTGGTTGAGGCTGGAGATGTTCAATGCATTGCCATTGAGTGTCGACTCTCCAGGCCCGGAGGCCTCGTCAGGATCGTGAGGGTCGAGCGCGGGTTGCACCTCTTGTGCATATCTCGCGAAATATTCCAACTCCGATTGTGTTGGGCCAACCTGCACCCGGGTATTCGTGGGCGGCGCTGGGGATCGCTTCTGCTGCGGCGTGCGCCCTGGGGTCCTGTCGTAGGCGGCCCAATACGCACTGTCGTCATCATCTTCTTCCTGTTGTGCTGGCTCGGGTTGCAACGAGGTTGGCGCTGGTACAGAGTGGGCGACCCCGCTCGTCTTTAGCACTTTCCGTCGGAAGCCAGCCTTGTTTGCTTCAGCCAGGTCCGAGAACCATTCTGTGCCATCGTCCGCATGCTCGATTCCTCGCAGCTCCGCAAGCTGCCAGCAGCTGCCCTGGTCGCCCCCGGTGCACCATAGGTATGTCGGAGCAATCCCATGCTCGCCAAGTATCAGTCTCGAGTGCAGCGTCTCGGGGTCTGACCGCCGGTAGAGCGTCTGGTCTGGATCTTCGACCTCGATCTCGCCCGATGCCGGGTGCGGTTCTACTTGGATCTTGCCCACCACTTGTGGTAGCTTGGAGGCAACTTGGCTGTCCCAACAGAGCAGCGGGAGCCAGTTGTCTGATGCAAGGAGCTGCATGCGCTGGCGGAGAATCGGCGACAGGAGGGGAAGGAGCGCTGGGGGCGGCTGCTTCGACGCGGTTGCGGTGGACAGGCACGCAAGCAGTGGGGGGAGGAGCTCCCGCGAGCTGGGCGGCGGAATGTGTTCGACTGCCATGGCGGGCAGAGAGCGGGCGCGTGAGGCTTGTAAGGGTGCGGAAGCCTTCTGGATGCCTGGAGATGCGGGGAGACGTGAGAGCGCCCCGTGGACACGCTCAATGGTGGGTATTGCCTAGTCGCGATGCGGTGCGGGTGGCTGCTGGGCGGGTGACGATGCTGTCACATGCAAGCAAACACAGTGACGCAGGGTCGGACGGACGTGCTGGGCTCTATCGGCGTCGAGATGGGAAGTCGCGTACAGGTCGTAGGTGTTGGGGAAATAATAAAGAGAAGGTTGACGACGGGGAAAATATGCGCTTCGGTGTCTGTCCATCCATGGCTGACGGTCCGGTGGTCGTTGGTTTGCTGCCCATGTGCCCTCTAGTTCCCTTTGGCCCGACCAAGGGTCCAGCTTTCTGCCTCCACATCCGGATGCACCTTCCTCACCTTGTGTGCGGATAAAGTTAAGCGGGGGATCAAGAGCCTCACGCCCGTGGGCTAGCTCTTCTATCTTATTCCTACATCACCGCCCTCACTACGTATCCCTCTGATATGCCATAGCGTGGGTTGCGTTCGCTATTGCTTCGTGTCGTGCGTCTACGCGCGGGGATGTACATCGATCGAACGGGCATCATCGCGGGGCTCGCACACTTTGCGTGTCGGTGCTTATCACAATCAGAGCGCTTTCCGGTGGCTTCGTCAGAACACGATTCAGCTCAGAAGTTCTTCGATAAAGCATGACGCGCAGGGAACACTGCCTCCCGTCGCGTCGCGACTTCACTACCCCGCAACACTCCTGAGCCGGAAATGACGAGGCGTATCAACACCTAAGGAGAATTACTCACCTGCGCAAACGCTATGTAACAATCCGTACAGTCGGACTCCAATCAATCCGAATCGCACTCCATACCCAAATGGATGTGGCCCACTCATCCATCCATCATGATACTATCCAAGTACAGTCATCTCCGCCAGGGATATCTCCAGAAGCGTCGAAAAGGCGCTTTCTGCTGCAAAAGAACTGTGGTTGCCACCCCAAAGTCCGCAGTTTCAGGTCGCAGGCAGCTCTTTTTGAACGTGCTTGGACCCACCGCATGGCTCGAATGGGCATCTCGAAACGGTACCTACGGGTACCTGCAGCGCGACCTCTGCGAGGTTCCAGATACTTCAGAGGCCTGGGCTTCTCCCAAACTCCTCTGGAGCACATGTACTCCGAAGAGGGGTAGAAGCCAGTCCCTGAGACGATACGACTGACGACTACGCCGTGAAGTTCCAAGTACCTGCTGCGTGAGGGGCCGACTTACCGTTGGCAAAGTGCAACATGAGATCATCGGAGCGATAGAAGGATTCGAAGAGACGTGCGCCCCGACATTTTACCAGCCTGTTGGCAACGCTAGCCCTGCACCGGGGACTATGGCATAGCACCGTTGCGAGAAATCTTGATCTTGAAAACGTTGGGCCTGCCTGCCCGCGTCCTGGATGGGAGTCTTAATGTCCGTAGACACAGTAGTCTGACCAGGGAGAGCCACAACACACAGTCAGCGCATGCGGCACCGGCGAGATAGCCGCCTCTTGTGCGTTACGCTGCATGAACTGTGGCGGCTCTGGAGGCAGATCTAGCCGGCTATTTGAGGAACAACGACCTACTCGCCAACAGAAATGTTGTCGACACTCATATCAAGAAGGTCAAGATGCCGGCTCGACGCTTTTCATTCGAGCCGCCGAGCGCCCCGCGACTAACGCTCGGAGGGCTTCCCGGCTTCGGCTCTAGGGCAAACGGCAAAACGGGAGCCGGACACGATACGATGCATCGTGACAGGGCTGAGGCTTGAGCACTCCTCGAAACGTCGCCCTCCTGCACGATAACCTCGACGGGGCCGATAGCTCACTGCGCTCAGAGCGCGGCAGATTCAGCGTTGCCGTCGCGGAAAGCAGTCGGGTGCAGCTTTAGATAGCGCTGCTGGTGACAGCTTTCAGAATTCGTACCTGGGAGATCTTGGCTCCCTTATATAGAACCTTCGGCATCCGGCTAAGCGCCAGACAGCGTCCACGCGGCCTGGTGTTCGCCGTGGGCCAGCTCGTCGATGAAGCGTCTCCTGAGCGCGCCGGCATGAGCGGCGACTGCTTCTTAACATGCGAAGTAATCGCAGCAGAGGAGAGCAGCATCCAAATTAAAGAAGACGGGCACGTTCCACGATAAACACCACCGTCGCAGGGCATAGCCACTGCACGCGCACTGATCTCCTCGCTTCTCAGCGCCTGAGGCTGTGTTGTGTCGCATCTCTGCAAATCTGCCTCGAGTCGCCAGTTAAGCTTGCCGACATCTCTCGTCATCGCGCTTGACCTCGCCCAAGCTGCGTCTACTGTCGGTGGCCCAGGAGTCCATCAACGCGGTTCCCGCTTCCAACGTCACGAAGCTCCATCGCATCACGCTTCTTCGCGCCAGCGTCGCCTTGGCATCAGCCCTCCCGTCTGCATCTCTAGGGACATGTGGAGTCAGCCTTGACCGGTGCCTCTCTCCCTCTCTACTGCTGCGGCTCACTATCCACCACTGCAAAACACGCTGTGCTCCCCTCGCGCTCCCCCGACCAAGAGTTCCTTGCGGCTCATACGCCTTCATTTCACCCTCTCTGCATCGTGGGGCTTCCATCCCGTGAAGGACTAGCACTGCCCATTAGCCTCTGCGGCTGTTCCAGCATCCCTGTGCGAGGCGGATCCCGCATCGCGAGCCTTCATCAGTCCAACGTTGTCTCCTCATCCACGACTGCTGCGATATTTTCCGCCTCTCTGCTCGCCATTTCTCGACGCTTTGCCTCTCTTCCGACTCGTCGCGACGCCGCCGCCGTTCGCACTTTTCGGCTGTCCCACCAAACTGTCGCAAACCCTCCGACTTAGGCTGCCAGGCAGCACTATGGCACCCTGAGCTGCAGACGCGCAAGTCACGTTACCTCCGGTTCCTCTAGCTTGGATCCTCTTTATCGAATCCTTCGTCGCTCGTGGCCTTTATTCGATACAGATTCACACCGGATTCTGCCTTCCGGGCCCAAGTTACTCGATATGATGCACACGGTCGATACCCATTCGCAGGCTTTCAATAGCCAACGGCGCGAGCAACGCCACCCTGAAGATGGAGCAACAACCAACTTCACATCTTCATCTAACGACAGGTTCCTTTTCCCGTCGGATGCCCAAGGCCAATTCACTTATTCTGCAGAGCCTTCGTCTATGTTAGATTATAGCTCTGTGAGCGGTGCAAACCAACAGGAAGGCCTCTTCTCTCCAAATAACGGGTCATCCTTTGATTCTTCGTTGCATCCCGACGCCATCAATCCATCTTATTCCTCCGTCGGAACCTATATGCAGGCACAAAACTATAGCCTCTCCCCTGGTACCCACAGCCGAAATGGTCAAAGCATCTCGCCGTCGCACTCAGTAGACCATCTCAGCCCAGATACAAATTACATGAGCGACCCAAACTACCCCCTCAGCACCTACACATCACCTGGGTATCCTCCACAGTATCTGCAAGAGTCTTTCTCCCAGCTCGGCTTCTCGGATCATATCTCTCCAAACGAATTTCCCCAGTACCAAGGACAGGCTGACATGTCTCTTCTCACCCCCGATGCTTTGGCTGTATACAACGCCCAGCCGCCACCGCAAATGCTACCAAGTAACGCTCGGCTAGCAGATGCTCAATTGCTATCGCCCTGTCCTACCAACAACTCTAGCCCAATCGTCACCGACGACTCCTCAAGAAACGCAAGCCTTGTTAGCCTTCAACATGTTGGCAACGAATACCAACCTTCCTCGACACCACCTAGTCGCGCCCCTCAACCACAGCAGTCTACTCCAAGCAAGCAACAACAACACAGCCCTGCATTGACCAACAGCCCCAACAACCTCGCCCTCGCCAATCCGCAACCCCGCGCTTCCCATCTCACCAGCCCCATCGTTCGGGTAGAACACTATCCCGGACGGGATTCGCCATCGCCCTCAGATGTGAGCAGGCCGGTGAGCAAGCGAAGTCATGGGAGTCGTCGGTCGGGTAATCACCTGTCGCCTTATGATGATGCGGAATTCTCAGACGATGACGATGATGCAGACATGCGTCAACCAGTCCGGGTCCAGCCTGTTGTTCGAAACACTGAGCGCAACGAGGATGGATCGTGGCTGGCAAGCCCCTCGTCGGGCCAGGCTGGACTCAGCCCCGAAGAACGCCAAGCCATGGGAGACGCATGGGTCCCGAGCATCGAAGAAGTCGTTGAGCAAAGACTCAAAGAAGAAAAAGAGCGCGAAGTCCAGGATTGGCTTTCGAGAAGTGAGGTCGGCAGTAGAGCGGGAGATGGAGGTTCTTCCACCGGCTTGTTGAAGCCCTTCACAACACGTCGTCGTGCGAAGAGCACAAACGACGTAAACCGCCGGGGCATGGCATTTGGCCTTGGTGTGCGCACCGACTTTGATCGCCCTGATGACTCCGGTATCCCTGGACCTGGGGTCTATATCAACGAGCCGAGCGAGTTTGACGACTACGAGGATGATGAGGACGAAGACGAAGATATGCCGCAGGAACCCGAGTCACCTCCAGCCGAGATTGAAATTGGAGCCAGCCAGGAAGACAAAGACCTCTCCTACTTCCCTCCACTAGAAAATGGGGGAATTCTGGGCGCCGTCGTTCGGCCATGGGTTGATGCACCCTCCCAGCCATCGACCACATCAACACAATATCAGCCGCCAACTTCGAACGCAGCGATGATGCGCTTCCGCATACGCGCCAAAGAAGTCGACCGGGCATCACTTGCCGCTACTGTCGGTTCGCGCCGCCTGAGTGAATCGGATATCGGCAGCATTAGGGCCGCTCCGGGGGTTATCAAGGTTATCGAGCCGGCACCCCAGAAGCACAAGGAGAGACAACGGCGCCCGAGTTTTCTGGAGAATATTCTTCCGAAGCGTGCGCCCAGTAATTTGCTGAAGCGCAAAGGCAGCATGCCGGTCCAACAACCTGCCGAAACTGCAGTTGAGAAGGTACGAGAGCCTTCGCTGGAGAAACCCAAACGGATGGGTAGCTGGGGTCGTCCCAAGTCACCCAGACTCGACACTAGCTTTGCACATCAGGGTAAAGATGTCGGCCCTCCCAGCTCTACGGGTCTGTCAGCGACGTCCGGTACGTGGTATCAAGGTGCCAAGAACGCGATTAGACGAAGCAGGAGTAGGAGCGATTTAGGCAAATCACCCGGCCTCGCTCAACTCATGACCCAACACGGAGGACCACCTATGCCCATGCTCGCTTCGCCACTGCCAGATGCGGAGACGAACAAACTCTCCCCGCAGCCAAGTCCTGGAGGGGATGACGACGACGACGAGCAAGAAGCCATCACCATGGATCTCGCCGTCCGCTCGGATCCCATCATTCCCACGTACGAGGGTTTCAAGACCCACGCTCGTCAGCTAAACCCTCGTCTGACGGATTACATGGTCGAGAGGATCACTCAGGAGCAGATGAGAAGATACAAACGCCTGCTTGAGTTTAAAGTCAAGCACCTCAACGCCGTCAAAAATCGAAGTTGCTCGTCGATTAAGTTTTGCCCGGATCTAGGCGGCGAGTCCCAGCAGCTGGCTCCGCGAGCTGGAAAGCAAGATGCCGATGCACCTTTTATCGGTTTCCAGGTCACTGCGCCAGGTTCGTCAGACGATGATGGCGACGGTCTTCCGGAAGGTAATGTTGCCGCGGCGAGCTTCCCAGCCGGCGTTCCCCTTCCTCCAGTAAAGCGCCTTCCCGCCGAATTCGAGTGCCCCTTGTGCTTCAAGGTCAAGAAGTTTTACAAGCCTTCTGACTGGACAAAACACGTCCACGAAGATGTGCAACCGTTCACTTGTACATTCCCCAACTGTGGGGAGCCCAAGTCCTTCAAACGCAAGGCGGATTGGGTCAGACACGAGAACGAGCGTCACCGACAGCTAGAACACTGGACATGCCAGATCTCCGACTGCAACCACACGTGCTACAGGAAGGACAACTTTGTACAACATTTGGTCCGAGAGCACAAGATTGCCGAGCCGCGACAGCGGACCGTCAAGGGGGTAGCCAAGGACCCACCCGCAGGTGCGGAAACAGGTACGAGGTTACCATGCCTCCCATGCACAAAAGCTGACTGGCCTGCAGATGACATATGGGGCCTTGTTGCAAGGTGTCGTCGCGACACCACAAAGCAACCAAAGGACGAACCTTGCCGATTCTGCGGGAATATTTGCACGACGTGGAAGAAGCTGACGGTGCATCTTGCGAAGCACATGGAACAGATCAGCATGCCTATCTTGCCACTCGTGGAGCAGAAGCAGATGAACGCCGACACCATCATCAGCCCCGTTGTGGAAATGCCTGAAAATCGCAAGCTTTCAGCCACCCCGAACAGATCACCCGTCGACAATCCTTCGCGGTACAATCCGACTTCCACCCTTGCCCCAGGGATTGATCCATCGTTCGGACAATATCCCTCAGCCGCATCTGCGGTCGCGTCCAATGTGATGCACACATATCCGCCCCCACAGATGGTCCCTTACAAGACCGAGGGACAAGTTCAAAATAGCAACTATGCGAACTTCGCGGCCGAGAACACGCAGGGATATAGCGGCAGGACATATCCGGGTCTGCAAGATCCTACAAAAACGAGAGGTGCCTATGTCAACAATCTACAAATCCCCAACCAGCAGTATCTCAACGGTGGCATGCAAAATGGGGTGAGCCGGGTGCCAATGACGCCCGCGTCATCAATCGGACAGCAATCCATCTTTACCGATTCTCCGATTGACTCGGGGCCATACACGAACGATACGATGGCCTCGACGTACTTCACGCAGGAGCCGCAGAACGTCCCGGCAAACGGGATGCCGAACATGGGCTTCGATGCTGGGCCCACGATGCAGTTCCCGCCGACGTCTCCGTACCAGGAGATGGGATACATAACCGCTCCGCAACAGACTTATCATTATCAAGGACAGTGAGACGAACCGACTAAATGATTTTCGGCACGACCCGCATTGGATGGAAATGAAATGATATGGGGGATCGCTTTCGCTTTGTTTCGTATTTGCTTTGACGATACCTGTTTTCCCTTTCCGCTTGATATCCCATCCCACACGCACAAAGGAGTCTCTACTTTGTAGAAGGTTTATTGGTTTCCGGTTGCCTGCTATTTTCACAACTTTGGGGGCGAAAAGAACTTTGTTCACGACGCTGATGACAGCCTTGGAACGCATAGCTGGCGTTCTTCCTCTCGCTTACCTGCAACGCATTTCTTTGTACCTAGTTACTCTGCATTTCCGAGAGTTTGGCGACTGCTCTTTCTGAAATGATATAAGGTGGCCTAACCCAATCTACAGACCATACAATGCTTTGAAATGCGTAGGCCGAGAAGGTCCTCCGCCTCGCACTCCTCATCATACATCCGGGCCCACACTGGAGTTGACGGGGGCTTGCGGGAGGTGATTGGCCGGTTAGAGTGATTAGCGTCGTGTCGACGGCCTGGGCTGAGAGGCATACTGCACCCTCGAAGGGGAAACCGCGATGGGAGCCGGACCGGTTCAGGCATTCTTTCCGTGCGGTCGGGTGGCAGGGCTGATATCAGCGTTGCCCTCGTGAGATGCGCCGGGCTGTCTCGTTGGACGCGCCGCGATATTGCTTGCTGTGCGACGGTGGTGTTCGCAACTTGTCTGCGTGCTGGGATACGGCGTGCGGTATTAACTGCAGGACGCGGTGTCGATATGCGGCCGCTGGTGCACGCCGGCGAGCAGGAGCGGACGCAAATGCGAGGGCTCAGCAAGCCACGATGCACGAACGCTCACGAGCAGCACGAAGCGCTGCTGGCGCGGAGGACTGGCGCTGTGGAGTGGTCGAACAGGAGGGTCGATCATGCCGCGGGGTGATTGGCACCTCGACACAGCCACTACGGAATCGTCTTGTGTGGTGGTGGTCCTCTGCTTGGCGGGCCACCAATTCCAGGCAGCAAGAAGGCAAACCCTTTGCCTTGTGCCCTCTCGCCGCTGGAGGCCGCCCACAGCCCGCGAAAAAGACGCTTGCAATCTCGTCAAAACCAGCTAGAGAGCCTCACTACTCGTAATGTCACGGTCATTGACGATGCTCCTCGATCCCGGGCCCGCTGTCATCGCTCGCGCGCCGGTACCTTCTTGAGTCTTGTTATTCGCTTCGCCTGTCCAACCCTTCCCGTATCCTACACCGGCCAGCCGTGGTGCGTTGACCAAGGTCCCTCTTATACGCACCGCACCTCGAATCGGACGTCAGACGTGCTACCCGTCGTCAGCGTATGGGGCGGTGAGCCGCACCTGCGTATACTAATGCGACCACCTTGCGCATCTGTCTACCTGTGAATCTTTCTCTCCCCGCTGCGAACCATCAGGCTCAAGGCTGCAGCTTGAACTTCTGGTAGGCAACATCTCTTTCTGTCACGACTGCATCCTGTCTCAGTGTCCTATTCTTTGCGCGCAGTCGGCGCATTCATCTAGGCCTCGGAAGGATCTGTCTTGGCCGTACCGGCGTAGGCAGCAGTCATGGCTGACAGCCCTCAGGCAACATCATGTCACAGCCGAACAACAACTACCCCCCCACCTTCAACTTCGAGTCTGTACGTTAAATTTGGTCGTCAACCGGGCCAGTATAGTGACCTATTCAGTTCTTCGACTCGCAGTCCAGTAATGCGTCATACCAATGGACCCAGCAAGGCTCAAGGCCTATGGGAAATCTCCCAAGCCCTTCAACATCAGTTCGAACAACGATGACCGCGCCCAATCTGCGGACCTCGAACCGCACAGATATGGCCAGGCAAAGTTCCCATCAGCAAGAGAGCAGGATTGACCCTACTCTTTCCAACTTTTCCATGCTTGCCGTGCCTCCTGTTGGCCGTCCTCGTTCAGCTATGGACAATGCTAACCCGATGGATCCCGTCATGTCACGAGTGTATGGTGGAATGCATGATGAGCCATGGAGCGCAGTTCGCATGAGGAACTCGAGTGTAGCTACTGCCCGCCCCTCGTATTCGCAGCCTGGCATGACCTATGGATCATATCGCGAGCAACCTCAATCGGACATCGACAGCATAGCGCCAAGATCGGATTCTGGATACTACACCCACCCTCCACAATCAGTGATAAGCAATGAGCCGGGACGTGTTAATCAGGAACTGCCGTCTGACATGACCTTCCAAGTGGGCAACATCAGCGTCAACTCTGCACCTAGCGAGCCGACTGAAGTGTTCCCTATGCAATCCGATCAGGCTTCTCAATACAGTGGCCGCAGCACCACGCAGAGCAAGACGACTTACCAGTGCAGTAAATGCAAAGAAGTATCTAAATGTCCGTCGGACTACAAGTGCGTACCTCGTGTATCATGGTGCGATCTTATTGCTGACTACCGACGTGCAGGAAGCATATGCTCAAACATGACAAGCCACACGTGTGTGACCACCCGGGATGCCGTCGAGCTATCAGTGGCAAGGGCTTCACTACTATCAATGATCTCCAAAGACACAAGAAAAGTGTCCATCGGATCGGAGTTCAGAAGGACTCTTACCAATGCGCTTCTGAGAATTGCCGTAACAGAGGAAAGATCTGGCCTCGCCTCGACAATTTCAAGCAACACATCAGCCGGATGCACAAGGGCGAGGATGAAGCAGATCTGATTCGCAGGTACGTTCCTTGGAGCGTGAACATGCTTAGTGCGTTTCACTTAACATCTCTTAGGTCGGCTTATCGTGAGTCATACCCACCGTCCGAGGAGATGTCGGTAGCTCCGATGGATACCACTCTCGCCGGCATAGGTACGGACAAGCAGTTCCCTGGTAATGAGATTGATGATCCCACGTCTGGAATAAGCTTAACCCCAGACCAGGATTCTAGCCAGTGGACCTCCTTTGATCCAAGCTCCCAAGGCTTTGATCAGGATGTTGATCGTTCGAACGCAAGTGCACATCCACAGAGCTTCATCAGCAATGGGAGCATTTCCGGATTCGCAGCCCAGCAAAGCGTGTCCAATTCAAGGTCACCCTCCGGCGTAAAGTTTCAGCAAGACTCGCTCAACATTCTCGCGGATGCTGCGTCCACCCAAGTATCACCAGCTCGACCAGGTCCACCTTCCTGTCCCCAACTCTCCAGCGCTCCTCAGACCAAGGCCGAACAACAACGACAGGCGCTACAGAAATTCTCCAAAGCTATAGTTGGGGAGATCCAGAGTGCGCCTTCAGCAGATGCTGTGGATTTAGAGGATGTCGTCTTACGAGTCCTCTATGGCATGACGAACCAACCCCGACGAGAAGCCACCAAGGAAAGCCCCTCATCAAGCTCTCCAAACCAGCAGCCTCCAAGGGCCAGTCCAGACATCAGTGTATCCATGACAAAGTCCGAAGCACTGAAAGCGTCCCAGGCGATCTCTAACCTCATTAAACAGAGCGGAAATCTGCCGGGCGCCTCCCGACCCCGTCGCTCTTTGAAAGGAGACTCATCTAACAAGCTCAAATGCGATCGATGCGGCGCGCTCCTTTCCCGTTCCTGCGACATGAAGAAGCACATGAAGCGCCACACCAAACCCTACGGCTGCACCTACCCTAAATGCCATAAACGATTTGGCGCCAAGAGTGATTGGAAGCGCCACGAGAACAGCCAGCACTTTCAACTCGAATCCTTCCGATGCAATCTGTCACTTACTTCTTCTTCTACCCCTGCTTCCTCTACATCGCAAGCCCACTGCACCAGGTTCTTCCAACGCCATGAGCTCTTCAAGGAGCATCTTATCAACGATCACAGGATCACGTCTGAAGATCAGATCGAGCACACGGTACGGAAGAGGCGCATTGGCAAGAACGGTCAAGGACAATTCTGGTGTGGGTTTTGCGGTCCCGCCGGAGTCGGAGAGATTGTACGTCTAAAAGAGAAGAGGAATGCGGCCTGGGATGAGCGCTTCGACCATATTGATCACCACTTTAGTAGAGAGAAGTGCCCGATCGAAGAGTGGGTTTGCGTGGAGGCAGGGAAGAGGAAAGGGGAGGTCATGAGGGATATGGATAAGACGAACTTCGAAGACGAGGGAGATGATGGAATGGATGAGCCGGAAGAAGATGGTTCACCTAACCATGATGAGCCGCCGTCTGCAACACCTATGCAGGCCCCTTCAAGCGCGCAACCTCCACAATCAACGACGAAGAAAAGGCAAATTCCGATGGATGAGGCAATACCCGCTCCTGCACCCAGGCGGAGGAAGAGAGAGCTCAATCGGTTCTGCGTAAGTGCTTATCCAAACCCTTTTGCATCGCGGCACCAAGCTGATACATTCTCTAGTGCGTCTGCCAACTCGGGCCTTGGCCTACACACATGTATGTCGACTGCATGGCGTGCAGTCATCATCTGTGCCCCAATTGTCTGGTCGACAACGGGGCGGTTGCGCTTGAGGGGGGTGTGTTGCTGTAACAGTCTGGATGCCGCGTATCGAGTACATAGTTTTTGTGATATTATACCCGTAGATTTCGATAGTTTCGTTCAAATGGCACGCTTGCGCGTCCCAAACACACACTTTTCTTCTAAAATAGCCGTTTCATTCGTGTGTTCAGGTCCAAGGGTGTCTCTCATGGCAAATAATTCTTAGGAAATAAGCAGTCTGTATAGTACGCCCTGACTACTCTTACACCTCTAAGGACCTCTATACACCTTTGGTAGGATTTAGAGTGGTCTAGCTTATTTCCTGAGCGTCTTTACCGCAAGAGGGTGAACGTCATGGCACGTGCATGTCTTGGCACTTCGGCGATTCAATACTCCGGCCATTCAGTGAATCGTGGCTTCGAAGAGCTTCCTGACGCGGCCTTGCGCAACGTCGTTCTTTCCTCAATCCACCACTCACCCAATATGGCCGCCACAGAGGGGAATACGCTCCTCAAGCAGGCCACCGGGCCAAACATTCGAGGCCTGCTTCGAGTGATTATTCTGGTTCTCATTGCGGGCGCAGCTGTGTCCAGCCGTCTGTTCTCCGTGATCCGCTTCGAAAGTATCATCCACGAATGTATGTGTCCCAATGCTCCGAGAGGTCTCAATTGGCTGACAGCAATGCAGTCGATCCTTGGTTCAACTTTAGAGCAACGAAATACTTGGTGCAGAATGGTTTCTATAGTTTCTGGGACTGGTTCGACGACCGTACGCACCCATCCGCTTCGTCCTACGCACCCAGCACTGCTTTGAAGGAACATGAGTTGACAATGTGGATGAACAGGAACATGGCATCCGCTCGGTCGAGTTACGGGCGGCACCCTCTACCCCGGATTGATGGTAACCAGCGGCGTCATCTACCATGTCCTCCGCTTCCTGACCTTCCCGGTCGACATCCGCAACATCTGCGTGCTCCTCGCACCCGGCTTCTCCGGTCTCACCGCGCTCGCTACCTACCTCCTGACTAACGAGATGGTCACTTCCCCGTCCGCCGGTCTCCTCGCCGCCGCTTTCATGGGCATCACACCCGGTTACATCTCACGTTCGGTCGCTGGAAGTTACGACAACGAGGCCATCGCTATCTTTTTGCTAGTCTTCACTTTCTTTCTGTGGATCAAGGCGGTTAAGAACGGATCCATGTTCTGGGGCGCATTGACCGCGCTGTTCTACGGATACATGGTGTCGGCGTGGGGTGGCTATGTGTTCATCACGAATTTGCTGCCGTTGCATGCTTTCGTTCTGATCTGCATGGGCAGGTATAGCCCGAGGCTTTATGTCAGCTATACTTCGTGGTATGCGCTCGGCACGCTTGCGAGCATGCAGATTCCGTTTGTCGGTTTCTTGCCAATCCGGAGTAGTGAACACATGTCTTCGCTGGGTAAGTGCTGAAGCTAGGCTCGGCTATGGCGATTGCTGACAGGGCCAGGCGTCTTTGGGCTCATCCAGCTCGTTGCCTTCGTCGACTACGTCCGCGCCCAGCTCCCGAGCAAGCAGTTCCAGACGCTGCTCCGCGCTCTCGTCCTCTTCATCTTCGTGGTGGCTTTTGGTGGCCTGGTGCTCCTTACAGTATCCGGCGTCATTGCGCCCTGGACCGGTCGCTTCTACTCGCTTTGGGATACCGGATACGCAAAGATCCACATCCCGATTATCGCGTCCGTCTCGGAACATCAGCCTACCGCTTGGCCGGCTTTCTTCTTTGATCTCAGCATGATGATCTGGCTCTTCCCAGCTGGTGTCTATATGTGCTTCCGCAAGCTGACCGACGAGCAAGTGTTCATCGTCATCTACTCCGTTTTGGCCAGCTACTTCGCCGGTGTCATGGTCCGTCTCATGCTCACCCTGACGCCAATCGTCTGCGTCGCCTCTGCGATGGCTTTCTCCCAGATCTTGGATACCTACCTAGATGCTAAGACACCGGTGCCGGATTCCAAGGAGAGCGGGACCTCCGATACCGCGAAGGTGGCTGCCGCTGTCGTTGTTCCGGAAGGTCTCCGGTCCACACGCAGCCCCCTCGTCGGGATCTACTCGTGGGCGTCGAAGCTGACTGTTGTCGGGGCGTCCATTGTCTATCTGATGCTCTTTGTGCTTCACTGCACTTGGGTTACGTCGAACGCTTATTCGTCTCCATCTGTCGTGCTTGCGTCGCGTCTTCCGGATGGTAGCCAGCACATCATTGATGACTACCGTGAGGCCTACTACTGGCTACGGCAAAACACTCCCGACAATGCCAAGATCATGTCTTGGTGGGATTATGGCTACCAGATTGGCGGTATGGCTGACAGGCCAACGCTGGTTGACAACAATACTTGGAACAACACACACATTGCTACTGTCGGTAAGGCTATGAGCTCAAGAGAGGAGGTCAGCTACCCGATCATGCGCCAGCACGAGGTCGACTATGTTCTCGTTGTTTTCGGAGGTCTCCTCGGCTACTCCGGCGATGACATCAACAAATTCTTGTGGATGGTCCGTATCGCCGAGGGCATCTGGCCTGAGGAGGTCAAGGAGCGCAACTTCTTCACACCACGCGGCGAGTACCGCGTGGACGAGGAGGCTACCCCGACGATGAAGAACAGCTTGATGTAAGAAGTCTTAGTTGTATATATTTTCGCGTTGCTGACTATGTCACAGGTACAAGATGTCTTACTACAACTATGACAAGCTCTTCCCCGCGGGGCAGGCACAGGATCGTGTTCGTGGCGCGCGACTTCCCGCCCAAGGCCCTGAGCTTAGCACCATCGAAGAAGCCTTCACCAGCGAGAACTGGATCATTAGGATTTACAAGGTCAAGGACCTTGACAACTTCGGTCGTGACCACCAGAGCGCGTTGACCTTTGACAAGGGTCACAAGAAGAAGAAGCCGGCGAAGAGGAGGGGCGCGCGCGTGTTGAGAGTCGAATAGACTATTCCCTATCTAGCCGGAATTTCCTAGTAAACCTAGTGGGTATTGTACAGATAACCTGGACGGTAGCTTGGGTGACGGGCGTTTCGGAGAAAATAAAAGAAGATGGCACCCAAAATCTGCTGTTACCTGTACGTGGGGTGTTAAGATGGGCAAGATTAGGCGCCTGTGGTGAAGAAGGGCAGAAGCGCGGTAAAGGTATGAGTCTTGGGTAGCAATGGCGGTGTCGTGGTCGGTGTACGAGGGACAGCCCAGGCACGGGCACCTTTCGTTCACCGCGTGCTTTTGTAGACGGCTCGGCCAATCACTTTCTTTCGTCTGTTCTGTTTATCAACCTCGGCCACACCGTCTAATTTGCTTCTCTGCCACATACCTCTCTACAAAAGTTGTCACTTCCCGTTACTGTGCTTGCACCCTCGCGGTGCCTTCTCTTCGTCGTCCCCCACCTCGCTACTCTCCGCCTCTCGCTGGCGCCTTCCCACGAACAACATGGCGAGCGAGGAGCAGAGGCGCGCTTTTGCCGAGTACATGGGCAGTACGGCGACGGCTGCCAATGCGTCGGGCCAGCAGCAGGCGCAACAGCGACAGCAACAGGTCTCTCCCCAGAATCCGGCTTGGTATGCGGGTCTCCAGAACGCCATCGGTCAACAGGGCCCTCAAGGGTACCAAAGGTACCAAGGGCTGCAGAATCCTTATGCTGGCCAACAGTATCCCGGCTTCAATCCTGTGTAAGATGGCTCCTCCTGCCCGCAAGACGATAATCGCTGATGAACGTATCAGAAGAGACGTGTCCGCACCGTGCCTATACCTAATCCATCGCACCATGCTTGTAGGGTGACGCCCATCTAACATTTATATAGTTCGCTGTCCCTCCCGCTGCCCCAACGCCACCGCCCGCTGCACCAGGCGCTCTCGCGACCAGCCAACAGCTCGCCCAGTTGAATGCGTCCATGCCACCGCCTCCCAGACCGCCGGGATATGTAGACCTCCCACGGAACTACCCAACGCAGGGTCAGCAACAGCAGCCTGGGGCGGTTTACAACGTTGGATGGCAGTATAACAATCCCAACGCGCCGCCGTATCCACAAGCGAATGTTGGCGGCTCTACTGCTATGGCGCCGGTACGTCTAAACTTCCAGGCATGGTAGCTAAGACTGTGTGACTGATGGGTCTACCAGGTTAATGCAAGGAACGGCCCTCCGGGACCGTTAGTGGAGGAGACGAGAGATCATTATCATTCCTCTTACTACACAGGAGCTTGGCCGCCTCCAGACGTTGTTCGCCCCCAATCGCCACCGCGAGCGCCTCCACCAGAACCCCAGGTTCATGTCTTGCTCTGCCATGTCTGCAGCGTGTGCGGTCGCATGCGCTCAGCGGGTTTCCATCGCCACCATCCAGTCATACCAGGCCAGCCGCAAGTCCAGATGCCCTGCCGACGGTGCAAGAAGAAGGCCAAGAAAGAGAGGGAAAAACGAGAGGCGCGGAATAACAACGATGGGGGCAGAACCATTCGAATCGAGATCGCTCGCGGTGAGCCGAGGGGAAGAGCCCGCAGTAGGGAGGAGGTGGTGTATGTGGCTAGGCGTCACTCTTCGCCGAGCCCTCAGCGTACGCGTGTGGGTGTTCGTGTGCTTCGACAAGAGCGGAGTCCACCGCAGGTCTTGAGGAGAACAAGGACAGAAGTCCGCGTCTCTTCATCTAGTCCACCTGCAGAGACACGCTTCCGGCGCCATAGGTCTGATGAGGTATATTCCACCCGCGATAGACACCATGCTCACCTTCCGGGTCGCAGGGTTACTGAGCTGAGTCCATCACCACCGCCCCCCCGTACCAGGACCTCCACGAGAGTCGAGTATCGGCATGAGTCTCCTGAACCGTCTCCCCGGGAGTATAGACGTCAGAGTCCACCGCCCGTTCGCGTCAGCAGGCGAGACCGTCGGAGTGATGATGCGGAGGCACGGCTTGCAGCCCATCCAGCCGCTTACCGAACGGTTGTGCCTGATCACCGAGCCTACGTAAGAGACTCGGAAGATAGCGTGACTACCGATTCCCGCGAGCCTTCACCACCTTCACGCGGCATCTTGAGAGACCCTGAGTCGGAGTACCGGACGTCGCAGAGACGTCGAATGGAGGCGAGCCACGACAGCATGTTGCCAGAGCTGGGAGGTGCAAGAGTCCAGTTCACCAGCGAGCCTAGGCGAGAAGAGAGGCATGTAGTAGACTACACCCGGGAGCACAGGAGGTACCGTGCACCGTGTGGGTATGCGGAAGAGGTACCTCCCCCGCCACCTTCTCCCCCGCTGGAGCGCAGTTTCGAGCGACTCCGTACCAGACCGCCTTCTCCACCCTCGCCGCGAAGATACGACGACGAAGTCCGCGTCCGCCATGTATCGCCCCGGCGCTATGAAGAAGTCCGCATTCGGCGCAACTCGCCCACCCCTCGCGGTCGCTCGGGAATCCCACAAGAGCCTTCTCCGCGTGCCATGTCGTATACTCGGTACCGCTCTATTGAGCGAACGCGCTCTGTTTCGCCCCCAATTGACCCTAGGCAAGAAGACTGGGAGGACGTTACGGAGTCGGAGAGTGAGAACTCGGGAGCTGGGGCGGGGGAGGTGGTCAGTGTGAGGCGGTATAGGGACCTGGATGAGAATGGTAGGCCTGCTACGTTTGTGGAGGAGAGACGGACGAGGTTTGTGGGGCCTGGGGCACCGCCGGCGGTGGAGAGGACGTTTCCGACTACGCCAGCGATTACCCGGGGGTTTCAGCCTGTTTGAGCAATACGTTCTCTTGGGCATGTCAGGTCTACGGTGGGATATGCAGATTTGCTTATCCACCTTCAGCGGAAAGAAGGAGTCAGGGATATTGCGGAGGTCGAGACAAGGAGTTGGTGGCTCGGAGGGTCTTGTTCAGGGCGATTCTTGCATTCTTCTCTTTCCTTTCCGGGGGCTTTTTTCCTACTCATGGATCTCTTGCGATACTCCTCCGCATGGGCGCTGGATCTCAAGCTCCCGAGTGCGTTTCCTTATCTCTTATATTCATTCGGCTCTCCCTAATAGATCACTTATGCTTTTACAAAAGCCTAAATCGGCACGGTTCATGGATTGCATTTCTGTGGCTGCAATTAGTTAAATCAGTGTCTTTCTTCACTTTGCGATGCATGTTGCACGGGGGGAGATAGTGTAAGTTAGGACGCTGGCGTTGCTTGAACTGTTAGAGGCAACCGTGAAGCTCCGTTTTTATGGGAAAACCACTCGTTTTAGAGAAAATCTAAGGCGAGGTTGTGCGTGATTAGGGAAGCAAGAGGCCAGATAGGGTTTATAGAAGGAAAACTAATCCTGTTTTCCTTTGGCGAGTTCTCATACGTCTAACTTCGCCCCGCTTCTGCAATGAAAGGGGAGTCTGGAAGAGACATACGTGGGGCGGGATAACACAGCGCTCTCTAAAAGGGCCGCACCCAGCACCGCACCCGATTCAGACCAGTCAGTCTCTAAACAACCCGCACAGAGGAGCATGTAAATTAAACCATATAAGACAACGCCGAAGCAAGCCTCCAGGGGCGGCGCCGCGCTTGTTGCTTGAACATGAACATGGGGACACTAATTTTTGGACGTTTCAGCCCCCAGCATATACATACTAGGCGTAGATTAGATCCCCCTATTACTCGTGGATTCAATTTGGGTAATTCTTCTAGATTTTTCAGATTCATCTGTTTTCTTATTTGTTGTCTCAGTACAGTATTCATCTTAGGTTCCGTGAACCATAAATGCAAAAATTGGGCCTTGTTGCAGAATACGCAGTGGTTGCCAAGTGGCGCATCTTCGAATATCCAGTTCTTAGGCGGAGGAGGCATAATGGGGGATTGGTGGTGGTGTGGGAGGTGTGGGTGTAGGCAGGCGCCTAGGGTTTTGCTGAAGTAGATTTAAGTAACCTCGTCGACGCTCTTACAGAGTCTTTCAACTCCTCAATCTCCTTTCCACTAATCCCAACCGAGCAAACATCTCACCTAAGTGCGCCGCCGATGCGATCACCGAGCCGGCAGAGGCGAATTATGACTATTTTATAGTATGTCTTCTCCCCATGCTATTACAGCAGCAGCAGTGCATCTAACCAGTAGCGCAGTTGATGACGAAACGCGGGAGCCCTCTCAGGCTCTTCGAAGACTTATCAGAGTACCTTACGGATTATTGCATCACAATTATACACAATGACCCCACGCTGCGCACCATAAGGTAAGAATTCGAGAATTATGATATATATGAAAGAGACTGACTGTTGGCTTTCTGTCTACAATAGCTATAGAATTCCATCACCCTTCATCGACCCTCTGAAGACGACAAGGACAAGGAGCATTTCGCTGTTCAGAAGATAGAGGCCCTGAAGGATTTAGCGGAGGATGCAGACTTCCCGGTGGAGGGCCGAACCGACACGGAAGATTTGGCGGGATAGTAGCAACCGCGAGCTATGCAAGCATCAAAGTCTCTCATACTATTCGCGAGCTAGACAAACCAAGGTGCTGTCACTGTCGAACGGAGTGGACGAGCCAATTATGTGGCCATGGATTGCCCAGGCTATACAAATATCAAATTTCCATTCCAAGCTACTATTTAATTCATAGTACCACCGAGTCTATTCAACCAGCCCTCGTCAACTCTCCTTCTTGATTGTGACCACATTCGAGAATCGTCTTGAGCCGGCTGTTCTGTCCATGCCGCTGTTCAACCACGCTTCTGACTAGGACCATGAAGATAACCCGCCGAACAATGATACACCACCCGAGCTGGATGCAGGGCGGCGGCCTTCTCTACCAAAGTCCAAATATCGCTTTCCGCCTGCACCCACGGAGAGCGGTCATGCTCGGCGTCTAAAGAAGCCTAAAAAGAGTATGTTCAGCTCGCCAGCTTCCTTCGACGCTACACTTGCTCCAGCCTCCAAACTCCCCAGAGGCACTGGTCATTGGCCACCCCCTCTCCAAGAAGCCAAAAAAGTTCCGCCCAAAAGTTTGATTTTGCCAGGTAGGACAAGCATCAGCATCAACATGCTTTCGGGTTGATACGCGTAGGTGAATCGCAGCGGCGTGGATCGCTGCCTGTTGCACAACAAAGTCCGAAAGCCATACAAGATGACACCGATGAGGCGGGGTTTCACTCTGGCACCTCTTCAAAGTACGCCTGCACCGGTGTCTGCCGTGGGGTGACGGCTGACTGTTCTTCTTCTCTAGGTTTGTCGAATGAACGCTCTGAGCCGAGCGAGAGCCGCCCGCCGAGGAAGCGCAGCAAAGTACCGGCATGGTTACAGATACATGTTGCGGAGCACTGGAGACGACAAGACAGACCGAAAGCTACACTGAACCGGGTAGCAAGAATAAGCTGATTTGGATGATATGCATCATGAATCGTTGGTGATGATGTTGATTGTGATGAGGACCAGGGGCGGTATTCGCAGGAGAAGTCGGGGGTTGTAGGCAGTACAGTTAATTTAGAAGAGACTCAGCACATTTCGTCATGTACTAAAGACTCGATTATACCATATTAAGATGCATTTCGGACCCCAGAGCTACACAAGTAAAGTCATTGGTACTAGAGTCCACCGCATTCTGCAGGGCAGCGCCATGTATGAAACAAAGCAAAGGTATGCAACTGTGATACCTGCTGAACAAGTTGAAGGTTCAATATGTTGTGCAAAGCTTCGTAGTAGACGACAAGCCCTAGGAACATGTTAATAAAAAGTTCCAAAATTAATACACTGCGATACAAATTGAGGAATAAAAGAAGCATGTATCAATTCAGTCGCAGTCGCAGTCCGCCGTAGAAAGAAGGAGAAGCATATACCACTTGCCCCGAAGTGTGCTAAATCCCACCTACCGTCCCGCTAGAAGTACGATAAACCGAAGAAAGCCTCGTCGGGCGTAGAGTATGTCTTCGCCCCATCACCGCCGCAGAGCGAACAGGCTCGGGAGTCTTGAACCGTATCTGTCTCGCCCTCATTGTCTGACTTCCCCCTCAACCCGCGCAAGTTCAACAGCACTCCTCCGCACACTCGCAACAATCAGCACAGCATTCACATCCCTCTTCGCACACGAAGCAGCAGCAAAGTGCCGCCAAACTGCCCACGAGTCAGCAAAAGGACCCCGTGCTTTCATCATCCGAGTCCAGCACCGACACCGGAGAGTGTTATATGCACTCACCAAGCGCCCAAACACCCACGGTCCTTCTTCTGCTTCGGCGGCGGTCCCTGCTGATACACGACCTGCGGCTGGCCCTGCGGCGGGCCGTAGTACATTTGCTGGTTTGGTGGCGGGCCGCCGTATTGGCCTTGGGGAGGGCCGTAGCTGTGTTGACGTCAGTATGCATGCTCACAAACCAAAACATCATCCCGCAAATCGAACGTCTCCTCTTGGTTCTGGATGAACCTACCTCTGCTGTGGGTACTGTGGGCCGCCTTGCTGGTAGTATCCTTGCGCCGACATGTGTGCTGTTTAGGTCGCTTGCGAGATGTTGTGTTCGGAGCTCGCGATAGAGGAGGATGTTGCAACTCTGGCGATGCGTGCTCTTAAAGTAGCCGAATTCCAAATCGCCAGGCGTCCAGACTATCAATCGGATGAAGAGGGAAGAGGTGCGAGGGGTGAGAGGAGCAAAGCAGCGAGACCGACCCGAACTGCGCGGCACGACCCCCTCTTAAGTACAGCCGGGGGAGCACACACACTCATGCACACGCAAAAGCGGGGACCTCCTCTCCCCAATCGCAGTCCCCTCCGCGCACACCCGCCACATTCCACATATAGACGCCTCATTAGCGCAAATAAGCATCCCTCCCCCTGTCGGCCAAGCCGTATGACGAAAGCTTCGCTTACCGGAGGCGCTTCAATTGAAAACTGCGCGCGCACAATGCAGCCAACTGCGCCATGATTAGGCGATACCACTGGCTGTGGCCATATCTCCATTGCTCGAGGAAGGTACTTTACGTGTGGGGTAGACGCCAGCCACATCGACGTCGTCATCGTGCGCAGCGCTGGAACTCGGCACACCAGTTCCCGCCACGCCAACAAGGGTCCCTGCAAAAGGCTAAGCTCATTAGCGAAAAGCTTCGCCTTCAGATCCGTTTCTGCCAAGGCTGGGCCGGTGAATAGAATCCGCAGGTCTTGCAATTCCGTTGCAAGCATGATGAGAAGGGCGGATGCAACTCATACTTCATGCATTAAAATAACCTAAGTTTCCTTCTCGTCTGCACCACCACCTTTCGCTCGACTCAAGATGACCAAAAAACCCTCCTAGCTCTCTACGAACTCTCCGCGGTCAACCGCTGTTGTACAATACCGCCCTCTTCTCTAAAACATGTTGCAAACCACCCAATGAGTATACCACTAGAAGCGAACGAGCCATCCCCGAAACAACGAGCACCATGCAGCGCCGACAGGCATAAGAATATGTGATGGATAGTCCAAGATGATGGGCTATATACAACGCCTTCATACAGTAGGATGTCGCACGAGCCCGGCAGTGAACGTTTAGGCGCGAGACCTTAGAACCCGAATGGGTTTTCGGGTGCTGAGAGATTTGTCAGTTATTACGATGTGGCAGGAATGTTGAGGAAATACATACTGGCTTTGGCAAGGTTGGCCCTCCCCGTTGGCTGCGGCGTGAGTTTCTTTGCTGGCTGCATTCCGAACCTGACAGGAGGTGGCGGGCCCGTCTTCTGTGGAACGAGAGGCTGCGCTGCTGGCATCGAGGGCATTGGAGGCATCGGCGGCATTGGGGGTGGACTTTGCGTTTGACCAAAGCCCGTCGGTTGAGGCTGGAGGGCCGGAGGCAAGAAGCGGTTGATACCAGTCGCTTGAGGGTTGAGTGGCGATGGGGAAAAGCCTTGAAAGCCTGTGGGTTGCGCTTGTAGAGGCATCTGCGCATTCTGCTGGAAGCCGGGCTGGAACCCAGTTTGGAAGTTTTGCTGTATTGGAGCTTGAAAGCCTGTGGGCTGTGGCTGCATCATAGGAGGAGCAAATCCTGTCTGTTGTGGCTGGAATCCAGTCGGCTGGGGTATCATGCCCGTTGGTTGGGGCATCAGACCATTCTGTGGAGAGAACTGATACTGAAGCGGCTGTTGTTGTTGTTGTTGTTGTTGTTGTTGTTGTTGTTGTTGTTGTTGTTGCTGTTGGGGGAAAACCGTCATTTGCTGTTGCATTTGCTGCTGCTGCATGCGCTGCGCGTTCAAATCCTGCAAGCTCTGCCCTGGTGGAGCAACCTGTGTGTGCATGTTTGGCTGGTAGCCCGTGAGCTGGGCCTGCAAGGGTGGTGGAGGACCGAACGCGCTCTGCTGTGGGTTCATAGGCGCCGAAGAAGATCGCTGCGGGGGAGGAGCAATGAGACCACCCTGAGTCTGCTGTTGAGGAGGGGTTGGACGCATCCGCGGAGGGGCATTTTGAGGAGCCATAGCCTTAATCGCCGCAACCTGATCGAACAGCGCAGAAGTGGCGCCTTGTGGTTGCGCTGGCTGAGCTGGCGGGGCGGTAGGTTGAGCGACTACGGGAGGCTGCGCAGGTGGTGGTGCTGGCGCCGCTACCTCTGGTTGTATCGCAGGCATGTCAAGGATGGACAACTCACCCATAGAGCCAGTGAGAGCAGGCGGTTGGGGAGCAGGCGCCGGAGCTGAAGCTGTAGGGGCCGGTGCCGAAGCGGGAGGTGGGTTTGAGGTGGCCGGGGCTGCTGTGGCCGGGGGCTGTCTTGAAGGCTTGACTTCCCATGCATTGTCTTCAAATCCGTCAACCTTTTTTTCGGGAGTAGGAGCAGACGCCAGAGGAGTGGGTGTCGCCTCGGAAGGCCTCTTGACCGCATCGTCGGTCTTCTGCTCGAAGGCCTTCGGATCCACGACATCGTTGGTTTGGACAGGCGGAGCTGGGCGTCCTTTCCGAGTATTGTTCCTTAGGGCGCCACCAGGGCCAGAGAAGAGACCGCCCTCCTCACCGTTCTCGACGTTCTTAGAGGATTCCCCGGTTCGCCCATATTTATTATCGAGGAACTTTGTGACACGAAGAATGTCGCCCTCCTTCAAGCCAAGGGTTCGTAGCAGCTTGTCGGTGATATCTGGCAAATTCTCCTCACCCATCTGATCTCGAGCAAAGGCCTGGGCGTATCGTTCGCAAATTTGAGGATTTACTCCGCATTGTAGGAAGAAGTCGAACCAGTCATATCTCGGCTTTTGTTCCACGGTGATTCCTGAGGATGAGCGCACAGCCTTTTCTTGGGCGCGCTGCGTGCTCCTTCGTTTAATATCTGAGAGAGGCTTGTCATCATCCAAAGATATGCCGGCCGCTTGTTCGACGTATTCCAAATCTTCCACAGACATCTTGGGAACCGGCACGGCGATTTTGACGCCGTTGACTTTGTGGAGATGGATTTTGCCATCCTTCACAGTCAAGAACTCGGCTTCGACTTTGAACGAGCCGGATCGGTCGGTCCAGGTTCGTATTTTGGCGGGGTCTAAGCTGGTCAGCAACGGACGGAGAACGTGAAATAAACATCGTGGGGGAATTTGGGAGTTTCATCGCGCACGGGTGTTGATGCAGAGAATACATGAAAACACTTACTCGGCTTGGAGGACGACTTGGAGTCCTTTGCAGTGCTGTCGCGCTTGCTTCTCTGTGAAGTACGAGGATGGTCAACTTTTGTTCGCAAGAGACTAGAATGACGCGCAGGCAAATGCAGGCCAGGTCCTACCTGATCAGTCCTGGCGTCGCTATCCCGTTTCCTCGCTTTCGAGGCTTGACGCGCTAGCTCCTCCTCTTCTATTCTATTCTGCTCGGCTCTGGAGCGTCCGGCGTTGGTACCGGAACGTGCGATGGAGGCGGCTGGGGCGGAGATGGGGACCGTTTCTGTGATCTCGACGTAGTTAGCGGGCACAACACCCTCTTTGCCATTCTTGAGCCTCCGCACTTTCCACCATTCCTCACTAGCAGAATCGTCCAAGACTAGAATCTCGTCGCCCAAACCGACAGTGACCTCATCGTCGCCTTGCGCCATGAAATCAAACAGCATGATTCCCTTCTTCTGCACGTTTGAATTTCCGGATCCCGCAGCGAGGACCTCGCGAAGTCCCGCACCCTTTGCGGCTCCCGAGAGCTCGCCAAGTGACGCGACGATTTCCGACGCCGTGTCCTTGGCTCCGCAGTGAAAGTCAACGCTTTTACTAGGTCTTTTGAGCTCCATAAACACATGCTTCCCTTCCTGAGAGTAGTATTCAAGATTGTCCGCGGTCCATTCCTGCTGCGGTCCGTCGCGCGATTTCTCTGGAGCAATCATGATCATGCCCTTTGGAATGTTTATGCCCAGCGTTATTGGCATCTTCTTGTTCTTTCCCGGCTGCGTCAGATACTCGTAAATGTTGTACAGGTGGTACCCCGATCCAGAGATAGGTGTGCTGGGCGATCGGTCTTCGCGCGGATCATATTGGTCAAACGTGACGTTTCGTGGGGCAGGAGATCGACGTGGAGGAGTGGGCGAGCGCGGGGAAGCATACTGCGTCGGCGGAGGGGAGAAAGCTTGCGACGGAGGCCTTTGCGGCAGACGCGGGGGCGGCGCTTCTTCATCGGACTCCTCAGGTGTAAATTGTACGCGCTTTCTTGGAGGCGCGCTGATGGCTGGCGGGGGCGAGATGGCACGCGGAGCGGCGGACTGCCCAGACTTCTTCTGGATGATGCCGGCCAAAGCAGCAGCAGGGCTCTGGTGAACGGGACTGTCCGGGGTGGGAGGCTGCTCGTCGTCGGAATCCGGCGCCGCAGCAGCTGGGGCAGGTGGCCGCGAAGGCAATGGAGGAGATGCCACCGGCTCCGCAACACCCCCTTCCGGCAGGTCAATGTAGTTCGCCGGCGCAAAGCCATAGTCGCCGTCCACGCCGACCAGTGTCCAGTCCGGATCCGTAGTGTCGTAGACGTCAAGCAGGACGTCTTCTTTGAACGAGAGCTCCTCGTCAGTCTGGCGTGCATAGTCGTACAGAGCTTTGGCCTTCGCGATGGGCGTGGCCTGGACGGGCTGTTAGCAGCTGCATGGGCCCAGTCGAGCACACAGGGGCGCGGCCGCCTACCTCTTCCACGTAGTTGTTCGGGATTAATCCCTCGGGTTCCTCCTCCTCCTCCTCGGAGCCCTTCTTCTTCGCCTTCCACCAGTCGTCGTCGGTCGACTTCTCCAGCACCATCAGCAGGTCGCCCTCCGCCAAGGCGATCTCGTTCTCGCTCTGGGGCACATAGTCGTAGATGGCCCGGTATATGCCCAGAAACACCATTGTGCCGGTCGATGATGCCGTGCAGCTTCAGGCTGCAGTGTAGCGAGCGGGGAGAAGAGGTGACAGGAGTGACGCGGGAGCGCAATGTTATGCATAAGCTTGGGCGGCGGCCGACGGGGGTGGTGCGCTGTCGAGGGGCTGGCACAGCGGCGGCGTCCGTTGCGCACTGGCAGCGTGAGGGCGTGATGCTGAAGGGAAACAGCGAGAGCGATGTGGGGTGGATAGGCTGATGTGGAGAGGCGCGTGGGTGTGGGCTGCAATGCTGGTAACGCTGGTAATGCCAGGTGAGACAGGCAATGTTCGTGCTTCGAAGCTGAGGCCAGGCCTACCTACTACCTACTAGCCACGCGTTTGGCTGGCGTTGGTACCTTATAACGTCGACGCCCACTTGCCTGCATCCTCGCGCCTCAACACCAAAAATCTGTTTCATCACGGATCACGATGATAAACGGTATCCGGATTTCTCCAATCTATTCAAGCTCCAGCCTCACGTGTAGGTGGCAGCTTCGATGACGGAGAACGAGCTACACCTTACACCCGCTCTGCAGTTGCTATGATCCCTGCCCAACGTCACACATGGGTTTTCACATCCATCGGAGCCGTTGTCGTGGTCATCAGCGCCGATTCATCGCTTTCTTTCGACCGTGTATACACTCAGGAAATTGCGTAGCTGTCGCATAGGAACCAAGTTCAGTGCTGTCGACTTGCGAGCAGCGAGAGTAAATCCCATTTGCGCGTGCGATAGTATAGCTTGCATTTGAATCATTTCTGTGCCTTGCGCATTCCGATGGCCTCAAGGCTTGATACCTCTACAAGGTTATCGGACGTAGAAAATGCAGATGCAGATGCAATGCGTTAGTCAGCCCGGCACCGGCCTCGCACCTCGGCAGGCGCGATCTGCACATCCTCCCCGGTACCGCTACATAATTAGTAGACCTTCTCCCCACTTCTTTATGATACCATGACTCCTCTACCTCAAGCCCACCATGCCCAAATCCCCGGTCGCGCAAGAGTCGGAAGAACTGTTCCCAGATGTCGCCACCAACTCAGAAGAGCCGCAGGATGAGCTCAACGAAGATAAGGAAGCTTTAGAGCGAAGAATACGGCTAAAGGTCGATTTCAGGCTGTGCAGTATCGCCGGTATACTGTGCTCGTTGAACTTGCTAGACAGTGGAGTCATCTCAAGCGCCTCGGTTACTTCGATGCTATCGGATCTGCATCTGGACCAGGGCAACAGATACTCGGTCTCCATCTTCATCTTCACCATTGCTTCGATCGCCTTCCAGCTGCCCTCTACAATCGCCGTCCGGACGTTCGGCCCTAGGATATGGTTCTCCTTCATCACCATCTGCTTCGGAATCATCACACTATGTACGGCGTTTGTACAGACATGGCGGCAGATGATCGCGATGAGGATCCTGCTAGGTATTGCAATGAGCGGCGTGTATCCTGGACTGACGTACCTCGTCTCGACATGGTACACTCGGAAAGAGCAGCAGTTGCGATTTGCACTCCTGCAGAGCGGCGAGGTCACTGTGCTAGCAACGGGCGGTATCGTGAACTTTGGATTGAACCAGCTGAATGGGAGGTCTGGGCTAAAGGGATGGCAGTGGATGTTCGTTGTGCAAGGCACCATCACAGCCTTCATTGGTATCATAACTTTCTGGTGGATGGTCGACTTCCCTGAAAACGCGCACAAAAGCTTCATGTTCCTTTCCGAAGAAGAAGCCCGGATTGCCGCGAGCCGCATTGAGAAAGATAGAGGCGACGTCGAGCCCGAGCCCTTTGCGTGGAAAAAGGTCCTTGTTCATGCCAAAGACCCCAAGGTGTACGGCTTCTGCACGCTCTACTTTCTGCAGAACCTCGTCTCGACATCGCTCTCCTACTTTCTACCGATCATCTTGCAAGGCGGCATGGGGTTCTCTACCAACACTGCGATACTCCTCTCAGCGCCTCCCTACTACTACGCCGTCATTCCCGCCATTCTATCCTCTCTTATTGGTGACAAGTACCAGCTTCGAGGCCTCATCATCACCTTTAACTCGCTCTGTCTCATCCTCGGCTTTTGCATGCTCGGGTTCTCGGACCAGGTCACTGTGCGTTACATCGGTACTTATCTTGCCACCGGCGCATATGTGTCTAATTGGGCAGCGATTGCAACGTACCAAGCCAACAATATTGTCGGACAGTGGAAGAGGGTTTTCACGGCAGCAGCGATTACTGCGTGCAATGGAGCTGGAGGAATAGCCGGGAGCTTCATTGTGAGGCAGCAAGAGGCGCCGAGGTACATGACAGCAATCTGGGTATCTATCGGGTAAGGAGTCAGTCCAGATGATCATCGTGTGGTGAAAGCTGACGAAATCATAGGTCTCATATCTTGATCATCGGATGTATTGCCACCTTCTCGATATCCTTCTACTTGACAAACCAACGGCAAAGAACGGGCAAGAAGATCATTGAGGGCACAGAAGGATTCCGTTTCACTTACTAAATCATACACGTGGAAGACAGATGATGGCGACGAACGGTAAGTCAAGAATCTAACGTCAAATAAAAGAATGTCCTCAAATTTGCCTGCGTACCTAGTAATCATGCCTTTCACGATCCATGGCAATGCAGCGATCGTGGAACTCTTCAAGCTTCAAGTTAGTCAACTCAACTTGTTGCAACCCAAATTTTGTGAGCCCCAACCTTTCCAGCACAACATTGGCACCGGGACCCGAGAAATTGAAATAGAAGACCGGAGACACTTTACCAGTCCTCAGTTCGTGCGCAAGTTCTACCCATCGTTCTGCGCCCTAGCCACTAGTAAGGTCTCGCCCTCCCCTCTACATCCCTCCATTCTAACATATCCTTCTACCTTTAACGTCGTCGTCCGCCTCTGAACATCGCTATATACCCTCGTGGTCCCTTAGTAGGTCCGTCCCGGAAATGTCACGATGAAAGATGTGGATCTGGACGAAAGAAAGACAGAAAGAGACAAAGAGATAGTAATATATATGTTGGCGGCTGATTGCTCCACTGCGTTTGCACATCCCGTATGCCCTATAAATTCGTCACCCCAAGGCTAATCCACCTCTTCCGCGCGCAAACCATCCACCACACCACTACTTAGCTCAACATCCCCGACATCAAACCTCTCTAACAAGCCCACTTCCCACCCCTGAAAACGCCTCGCACCCTCAGGCAAAACCATCCGACTCCTCCCTAACACCCTCACAAACTCTTCAAAAAGCCCTGTTGGAAAGACTACATCCTCCACATCCACCGTTTCCACCTCCCCCGGCTTCAGCGGCGCCCAAGTTTGCCGCTTGTAGAAGACTTTCATCGAGCGCGTGGGGTCCTGCCTTCCACCTTCCGATGGGATAGAAGAGGAGACGAATAGGTCTGGTGTGAAAACCCAAATGAGGAGTGAAGGTACTGGGTTTGTGTCGGAGACTGAGGGAGAGGGATGGACGTGGAATTTTCGTATTACCTGGTTTTCGACGAGGAAGAGGAGGCGGGCTGAAATCCATTTCTGGATGCTGTAGGAGCGATTTTGGACGCCGATGCACCATTTCCATATGCGCCAGCCCTCAGACGGCTCGTCTGGGGTGCCTACTACGTGACTGCAGTGCTTACAACCCAGAATGGTGGGTGGCGATTCGTTTTCAGAAGCGAGCTGGGTGAAGTCAGCGAAGATGAAACACGCACGCAGCAAACCAGACAGATGAACAGGTTGCAATGAATGTAGCCAGGTCTTATCCCGTCATTCCCAATAGCCTCGGGGTAAAAATGACAGTGAAACGATCGGGTCACTCCCCCACAACGCCGGCAAGCCCATCGACCCAGAAGGGAGGATTCGCACGACGCTGCAGGTTAAGTGTATGGAGCTTATTTCTTTAGGGCAGTTGTATCGGCAACATTGCCATGGAAAGGCCGAGGTTGCTTTCTTTGCACCCAAGCATACGTTTGTCGAAAACAGATGGTGAAAAATGGGGGGATGAGACGGGGAGAGCGAACGGAGATAACCTACCCTTACCCCTTCACAATCCTGCTCTTTCAGCAAAAAGCTTGCCAAATCAACGAAGCCCACCTCTTGAGTAGCTTCCAGCCGATTACCAGCCGCATAGCCTTTTCTGCCCACGACGCCTTCGTGCGTGTGATCGTGCAGGTGATGCTCATCTGGCTTATGGCAATGCCAAAAGTCCATCATCTCAGCCCAATTCTCGTTTGGCAGGTCTATCCACTCCTTGATCTGCCCACTCGCCACAAGAATCCTTTCACAGCTCTTACAGTGCACCCCCGCATCGCTCATATTGTTCAGCGTAGCGCCATCCCAAGGCACGATATTCGCTTTCCTCTCCTCAGACAGCACCGTGCCAAGCAATCCCGAGCCCTCTTTCTCCTCAATCTGCAACCGCAGCGTCAACTCTTTGCTCGGCGGCTGCGCGGGCAGCGAGAGTGCAGCATCGCCTCCACCCTGTACCGAGATGGGAAGGTGAATCGTCGCCGACTCGCCTTCATGTGTAACCGTCACAGAGCTCCCATCGGTATTCAACTTCGCCTTAGTCTCACACGTGTGAACGGTTCGGAGGGACGCAAAGAGCGTGACGGTACGTATATGCAAGAGAAATTCGGCATAAAGTGTAATCGACGATTCGTTTGGGGCAAGACGTTCCTCGGGCGACTTCGCATTCAGAAGGTTGGGTGCTACGATGGAGGGCTCCTCGGGCTTCGGCGTGGTGAGGATCTTTACGGTGGACTGGGGAATGCCGAGCGCTTTATACGCAGACGCGGGGAGCGAGGGCGACATTGTTTCGGAAGGGCAGCCATTCTGGTTGCGGGCTGTAATGTGGAGGCAGAGAACTCGAGCGACGTGAAGCGCGGTTTAACGCCGAGCTATCTCCGGATCTGCACGTGAGTGGCTGTCCACGGATCCGCATATATAGCCCCAGTTCTACACTTTATTGTAGGCAACAGGGTCCGTGAGCTTCGATCGGCGAGTTTCAAGCCGCAGAAGGCCATTCTCCGTTGAATTAAATCAGTTAATAAGTGCGACGAGACACATCATCTACAGGCCTAGTAAAATTATACACGCCAGAACCCACCCGTAATATCCCTCCTCTTCAATGGAACCAATCAACCATAGGGCACCCTCACTGACTCTTCTTCTGACTCTCCTTCTCGTCTTGCTCGATAATGTGCCTCACGCCCCTCCGCACACCCTCATCAAGATCAACAAGCGGCCTATAGCCCAACCGATTCCTCGCCTTATCAATATTGTGATACTTGTTCAGCGTGCTGTATCGAGCCTGCTGCCTCGTAAGGCTCGGCTTCCTGCCCAGAGCCCAAAAGATCCACTCGAGCAAACCACCAATCGCCCAGGCGAAATCCGGATCCAGCTTCCACACCTTATTGAGCGGCAAGCGGTCGCCGGCTTCGTGCCACACGGCCCTCGCAAAATCCCAAAAGTACACGGGCTGCCCATTTGTAATGAGGAAGGCTTCACCGTCGACTCTCTCGTTATCAAGCGGGACGGAGGGGATCATGGAGTGGGTGTGCAAGAGCGCCTGGACTGCGAGGAGGTGGGCGTAGGCGACGTTCTCGACGTAGGTGAAATCGAAGAGGTTCTCGTTGGTGCCAATCTGCCACTTAGTCTGGCGTTTCCGGTAGGCGGTCACCATGGGTGGGAGGCACTGGACGTCTCCTTCGCCAAAGATGCCTGCGGGCCGGATGGCGCAGGAGAGAAAGGTTGCTGGTGTGCGGTTTGCCTCGAGAACGGCAGTCTCAGCATATGCCTACGGAAAAGTTAGCGATGCGCTTCCGATGGCCTTGGGTCTGTTACCTTTGTAGTGGTGTAGTACTCCGGCTGCGCGTCGCCTGTGATCATAGGCCATCGCTCATCTGCATTAACGAGCTCAATACCTGGACCCAAAAGCACGCTGGCCGAGCTAGTATGCACGAAAGCGTTGACGCCCGCCTCTTGTGCTGCCTTAACCAAATTCTTCGTGCCTTCTACATTGACCTTGTCGTGAATCTGCGGGGGCGCGTTGAAATGCGGCGAAGCGGTGTTGATCACCGCGTCAGGCCGAATTTTCGCAAAAATGGCCTTCAACGCTTCGGGATTGGTAATGTCGCCGTCGTGGTATGAGATTTTGGGGCTGGCATGGCGGTTAAGGTTTGTTCGGAGATCGAGGACAGAAATTTGGCTTTCGGGATGGCGCTTGACGATGAGGTTGACGATGTGACTGCCCAGGAAGCCGCAACCTCCAACGACGAGGACCTTGCCTAGTGACGGCTTAGGTGAGGGGCCTTCTGACATGGTGTTCGCGAGATTTGATCAATTGGGCGTGTTGTTGTGATCGTGCTGACTTTCTGAGTTGCGGAGTGCCTGAGCTATGACCCCCGCAATCCCAGGGTCTGGGCAATCATTACAATCCACCTATTCTTCCGGAGCTAGGGCATACGTTTCGAGAGAATATGAAACTCCAAAACTCTTCGAATTTTGTCACAAAGCGTTCAATGTATTGCGCAGCCTAAACATCCTTACTCCCTAAGAATCACGCAAGCCATTCTAGAGTATACCTTGAATCAAGATTAAGTTATATGAGATGCACAACCTGGATACCTAATGCTGTCCCTATGCGCCGAATGCCAAAACCAGTGCCATGCTTCGTTAATGCGTTTGTAGTGGACCCGTCCCGTTGACGAAACGCGTCAGGTCCGGGTATCATTCATTCTATAAAGAGAACCCAATCCTCATGTACGGAGGCCCTTTGCCCTAGCATCTCGCATTATCGGTCAAGGTAGTAAGCGGACCAGAACCGGCGTTTGCGACTCCTACTCGCAATATCTAGAGCGCTCGTTAGCCCTTGGTAACTCTCTGGTCTAGTCTTGAAACATACTCTGCACTGTCCTGGACCGATCTCCGGAGACGCCTGTTATACGTCTTCTTCTCTTCCTGCGTGCCCCAAAAGAGCTTAGCAGCTTCTGGATTCACTAGCGTACGAGGATCGTAGGCCGGTGACTCTTCCTCGATAGCTTCAATAATTGCTGCAATGTGTGACCTCATATCGTCTTTGCGGGTGGCATCGTAGCATAGAGTGCCCGTCGTCTGTGATACTCGGTGGTGGAAAAGGGGCGTCTCGACCTTGACTCGTGGCAGAACATCTGGAAACTTTGGGCTCAGGTAGAGCATGATGCGGAACATGCCTGTTGAAAATGATTAGCAAAGTTCCAGCGTCGTTCGTACTGAGAATGCGGATAGCCTTCAGGACTTTGGATGTAATATCGGGGATACAGGTAGCACCCTGGACCACTGCTCACCTCCGTCAAGATTCGTCATTGGCCGGCCGAACAGTATCAGCCTCCATACGAAGGGATTCTTGTCCACCAGATCAAGATCGAGTGTGACAGCGTCATTCTTCTTGTAGCTCTCCACAATTTGCTCAAATTGGCGCTGCAGGTTGCTTGCAATAGTCATCTCCTTTTGCACAGCAGCAATGCCCTCTGCAGCCCAGCTGAGCGCCTCTTCATTCAATTTCTTCAAGATGGTCTGCAGACGCTCCTTCAACGACGTATACTGGAAGGTGCCCTCCATGGCATTGCCCGGACCCTCAAACGGCATCTTCTCGAAACGCTCACCGTCCTTGTGCTCCTTCAATTCTTGCTCGATGCTGGCCAGATAGCTCTCATAGTACCACAAGAATCGTCGCTTGCAGAGATCCTTGAACGGCTCGAACGGCGCCTCTCCGGCGCCCGCTTGGTAGTCCTCTTCAGCGTTGTAGACCGTCACCCCCGGCGATTTGCCCCGCTCTATGCCCAGATAGTCCTCCATCCGCTCAATCACGGATATTCGCAACGTCTCGTGACGGATTTTGGCAACGTAGAAAGCTTGGTTCCTCTTGTCGTAGTCTGATTTAGCGTCCTCGAAACCGGGTTCGTTCTCGTACGGATTGGATGACATGAGGCTCTGAATGGAGATTAGGATCGACTCCAGACCTTGAGCGGACGACCACTCTTCGCCTCGCTCGCCGCGCCATGTGCTACGGGGGTGTTAGACGGTGCCCAGTGAGGAGGAAGAATAGCCATTACCCAAGAATTGACAGACACACCCTGCCTCCAGCGTAGATGTTTGGATTGAACCTGGTACGTCCGCTATTGGTCGTGATCGCGTTCACGCCGGGAGCCTTGGTGGGGTAGTCTCGTGTGAATTTGACAGCGAACTCGAAGAAGCCGAACTCGTACGGGGTATCAGGCGGGCCTATGATTAGCGCTCGGACATGGCGTACGTCGATATCACGACAGGCAACAGCGAGAGAAAGGTCGGATCCCCGCTGGATCTCGCTCAGTTCCTGCGTTCTCGATTAGCTTGCGTGTCCTGTCTTAGGTGTCGTCAACAGGCAACGTACGCGAGTAATACGGAGGATCGACTGGTTGGACATGGTGTGACGGCACTTGAGCTCCTGGTGACTTTGGTAGGCAGTTACGTAGCTTTGTTGAGGCCGGCCCGTTTGCTGTGACGACAAGGACGCCAGTGGTCTTTGCGTGTCCAAACACGGTCCGGAGGATGACGAGTTGCTTCGTGCGCGAAGAAGCTGGGGCTGAGCGTGTTATATAGTGTGGGAGGCCGTCGCGCCGACCGGTGACGAGGAAGTGGAGCCTGGTTGGAGGTAGCTCGGAGGGGCAGAATACGATATGCGGGCGGTCAGACCCTAGTTCACCCATCAACACCAGAGCCCGTGCGCCGCGATGGTACCTGCCCCAATCAGACGCCGTATGCAGCAACCTCATAGCCTTCACCTTGTGATTTGCTTGCACTGAGTAATTGGCAAACATTCACTGGTCTTGCTTCAAACGACAGAGCGCATCCTTTAGGGAACAGCACCCCTCCGCCCACACCTCCCACACACTGCGGCGCATAGTCCACGATGTAAGCTTCCACCCTTGGAACCAAGCCTCTCAAGCTCACCAACTACAGGGTTGTCTTCGCCCTCTTCATAATCAGCAAAGCTGGCGGCCTCATCTACAACCGCGAGTTCCACAGCGGCATGAACAAGCTGTCCAGCAACGACCTCCTCATGCTTGCCGGCTCCTTCCATGGGTACACCAAGCCGCTCCTATCTTCTCTCACTACTCTCACTAACAAATTTCCAGAATGCATGCAATAACCCGGCAGCTGTGCCCCAACCCGCCCACCAATCCAACGCCTTCCTCGAACCTCCTGCCCACGCCCTTTCACACGCGCGCCACGGGTCTCGAGGTCCTCGAATCGTCACAGTTCCGCATGCAATGCTTCCAAACGCTCACCGGCACAAAGTTCCTACTATTCACAGAACCCCAGCAGCCGAACACCGAGGCGGTGTTGAAGAAGATATATGAGCTATATGCGGACTTTGTGATGAAGAACCCGTTTTATACAGTGGAGATGCCGATTCGGTGCGAGAAATTTGATAGGAATCTGGATGGGTTTGTTAAGGTCAGGGGATGAGACGAGATGAGTGATGTGGAAGGATACAACATTGACCGAAGACGTATACGTCCCGCGGATCCTGACGGGCCGCATTTAGAGTGAGCGGGCTCGTAAGTGTTCACAAGAAGCTTCTGATGACAACCCTGCGGCTAGAGAACACCTAATTGGGGGCTAGTTCGAGTGTGGTCGCATCGGCTGTGGTACGGAAATGCCGATCAAGCTGGAAGGCAGACAGGACAGAGAGGTTAGCCATGGTGCAGCTCTCAGTCGAGGTAGTGACTACGCCCGCGGGAATCAAGACCTATCTGATATGACACGATTCATTGCTCTGGGCCCTTGCTTGTGGACCTAAAATCTATCCTATGAAGACACGTGCCCGCCTTCCGATCAATGATGCTCCACATGAACGTCTGCGCCAGAGCCGAATGATCTACCAGTGAACGCCAGAGATGCTCATAGCTCATGAATGCCCTCGGCAAATTTGCCTTTGGGGTGCTCAGCTCATGCAGTATCCATCTTGTCCGGATCGTCTTTATCCTTCTTGTCCTTGTTGCCGCTGCCGCTTGGTTGGCCCTGATCGTCTAGCAGGGGCTGCTTCTCGTCGCCCTCGGCGATTTGTTCGAGTTCGGACTTGCCCTCAGCGCTCTCCTTAGCCTTTTTGTCCTTTTCCTGTCGCGCCTTCTCCTCCTCGTAACTCATCCTCAGCGCCAAGGCCAACTCTGGATCGACTGACGGGTCGACGCCAAATTCGAATGAACCGCCACCAGCGTCTCCTCCTTCACCACCAGCTCCACCGGCTCCCGCATCGCCTGCACTACCATCTCCGCCAAGAATGGGGGTTGTGACGAGAGAGTCGCTGAGGAGGTTCGAGCTAGGCTGGATGAAGGCTAGATGCGATCCCTCTGTGCTCTGGCAAGCTTCGCTGAATTTCTCGAGCTTCCGGGTAGTCTCTTCTCCAAGCTCGCCAAACGAGATGATGTCGATGTTTATAGCGTTCTTCTTCATGCGCTTCGAAAGCTTGACTAGTTCCTTCTCGTCCTCTTCGATCGGACTGCAGGTAAATACGATTATCCGCTGCTTCTGGGACTTGTTCTGTCGATGCTTGAGAGCCAACTAGAGTATTCGTCAGCAGTGTGAGGCTAGGAGGGGTACCGTTCCAGACGCACCGCAGCGACGTTTATGCCGGTCGTGAAGTGCGAGCTGCCCTTTATCTTTGTCCGATGCAGGCCATCCAGGATCTTGCCGATATCTGTCGTCAAGGTAGTGAGGATCTCCGGTGTGTTGCCTCCCATGCTCATGAGGCCGACGGACGACTCCGGGTTTGCGGCTGTTTTCGCGGAGAAGATGAGGTTGACTGCATCTGCCTGTGCTTCCCATCGTGATGGTCTGATGCCTCATTAGTATCCGAAAAGTGGTACGGTGTGCGGTGCTTGTACGTACACGTAGTCGCCATTACGACTAGATTCGCTATTGTCAACGCTACGTACGTTAGCCGGAGCCTGCAAGACCCGCAAAACCGAGGTCTTACATTATCATAGAAGCTTCTAAAACCATGGTGACGAGTGTGGGAGCTTTTTGTGGGTGGAAGGTGTTGTGGGTGGCTATTGGGTTGCAGATAGTCACGGAGATCGGAGCTATTTAGTGATGCGGCTACTCAAGCTAGCGGGCTGGGAGCGATCACGTGCGAGCTTATATCTCAACCTTGAAATCTGGTATTCCCTCCAGGGCTGGATTGTGAACGAGCCAAGAGGAGTTAAATCAGTTTGTGGCCGAGGTTGGAAGCGAGCACTTTCATATAATCATTGGGAGTAGCTGTTGCACCCATGAGTTGGTGCGGGATCAACAAATTCCAATGGTTTGAAGCGGTCCAGTGGAGATCACTGGATTTCGCGTCGGGCGTGCCAGGATGCCAAGCAAACTATTATGCCCGTGCGGCAGGCGCGACTTCAAAACCCCACCAGTCCTGCCGCCTCTCTCCTCTACAACAATACATATCGATCGAGGAAGCCACGTACAACACAGCAGCATCACCGAAAATCATCTCAAAGTCTTCCAAACGTCTCAATTACCCATCCGAGGTTCTTTCCGGGTCAATCTCAACCTCAAAACACAAACAACAGTAAACAAACATCAACACAATGTCGCACTCCGCTCTCACACCAGAGGCGAAGGCCGCCATCAGAGCCAATCTCGAGCTAGAACGTGCGTGCTTTCCTCCTCAATCATCTAATCGTCCTTTTCGCTAACAATTCGCAGTCAAGAGCCGCAAAGAGAAGCTTCTTGCGATGTGCGAAGCCCAGGTGGCAAGTCTTCGGTCGCGTCTCGAGCGACGTGTCAATCGCATCCCCGCTAGCAAGCGCAGCATGAAGCTCGTCGACCTCCTCGATGCCGCACTTCCAGCTCCCGCCAAACACGTTAGACCGGCACCAGCGAAGAAACAAGTCGCGCCTGCTCCTGCACCCGCTCCCATAACCGCACCTGTCCCAATTCCGACGCGCCCTGTCGCGCCAGCTACCGCCACCCGCAAAACGCGAGCTCCTCCAGCCCCCATTGCCAAAAAGGAAGCACCAAAGCCTGTCTCCAAGCCCGCGCCGAAGACAACCAGGGGTAAAAAGCGGCCTTCAGACGATGGCGACAAGGAGAACGAGGAGCTCAGCGTGCCGAAGAAGCGCGCCAAAACCGTCGCGCCAACCAAGCCCGCAGCTACACGCAGCACCCGGGCCACATCCCGCAAGGCCGTTCCGTCGCAAGTGCTCTCCCCGAAGCCGGATAACGGTCGGCCAACAGTCGCGCGGACTCGTCGACAGCGCTAGGTGGGGATATTGTAAAATGGGCTGGCGTTAACAAATGGTCATGAGTGGTTTGGGCGTTTTCTGTTATTATATGATACCTTTTTTGTGGAGTGGTCTGCCTCTGTTATCATTCGCCATGCCTGCCCCTTCATCCTAGCTTGAGGTCCTATGGGTAGTAGGCCGCCTTCGGGCTGGCCTCCCTCAGTTCCAAAACAGCCAGGTGAGAGGTGGGTCGAGGCGGGGCGTTGTCGGCGTTTAGAATCTGGAGGCACAAGGCCATGCACATGGTTCCTGTACTGGTGATAATTTTTTCCTGGGCAGACAATGAATGAGGCGCTCGTATCCAACCAAAATTGCTCCGTAGTGACCCACCAAGTCCGTTTGCACACGCCTGTGTAACAAGGCGTGATGTATCTAATTGCTTAAGTGTTGGCAGGAGAACAAACGGAGCGAGACACCGTTTGTTAGCAAAATTCCCTCAGCAACATGGCCGAGGGTGACAGGGCTGTGCCGTACTTGTCCCGCAAAGCTTGACCCCAGCGGGCCGGCCATCCAAGTGATAATTCGGCGCTTCAGGTGAAGAGTTGCACTTCCTTCTGGCACAGCACCTTGCATGTCGCACACCCTCAACATCAATTCTCAACCAGCGCAGGGTAAACTTGCCGATCCGCGGGTGTCACGCCGTTCCGCCGAACTCCGCTTCTCGATTGGCCCCCAGTGTGATTCCGGTGAGCTCGCCACCCATGGATTCCAGCATACGTACACGCACAGAGTCCCTCGGGACAGCTGTCGTTTCCGCGCGAGAGCGAAGTTTCGAACAATGGCGCGACAATAGCGCGACAGTAGCAAGAGGTCTTCGCAACTGAGTATTACTACAATATGAACACCTGTTGCGAGATGACGGCACTGACCTCCCGCCAGATGATGGCGCAGTTCGCACCACAGCCCCAGGTCAGAGCCACAGGGCGTGAACCCCTGCATGTCGCGCTCCACTGATAAGCATTCCCGCGTGCAACTGCATATGGAGCGCTTCCCTCTGGGGCTCACCGGTCAAGCCTCGCTGTCGCAGACGACACACGGCGAGTGCTTCTGGTCGCTAGCGGGCGTCCAGAGCGGGGGAGTGCCATAGTGCTGACCGCCCTTCGAACGCCGTCTACAGGGCGGCCGCCCACGCTCTGGTGACTAACTGGCGGAACTGGCGCAACTGGCGGGCGGCCTCAATCACGCGAATTGCACTCTTTGCGCGTCTGCGGGATGCGACGACGCAACCTGCATTCACCAAGCATCAACCACAATACGCGGACGAATGAACAATAGCCCGCGGCCTCAATTGGCGTCAGAGCGGCCATCCTATTGTGCATGGTCAGCGAATAATGGGTCGGGCTCGTGTTGCGCATCCGCGATTATAGAGCGTCGAAGCTAAGCCTCCAGGCAGCAGTCTTGGCGTCCTCACGACGCGAGTGCATCTTACCTACAGCGAGCCCGCCGCCCATCGACCACCTCTTCCTCCTCCCCAACCCGCTTTTCTCTCCAGTTTCTGTCCTCCATTCTGCTTCTGCCTGTATCCTCAGGCGTCGTCACCTGTCTTGCGCACTTTAGCCGCCCTCGGCCACTGCATCTGTCCCCGTGCCACAGCCCGTCTTACGCTGCTGCGCCCTCTTAAACCACCACTCCCACCAACTTGTCGAGCGACCCTCGGCGCCCTTGTTCTTTTTGTCGGGCATTGACACCCTCTTCATCATCGGACAACACGGCCTCATCGACTATATCTGCATCACGCATCCAGTCGTCCAAGGCGTGAACTTCGCCTCATTCCACCGCTTTCAGTCCAGAGTGCTCCTGGCCACCAACCAACCGGATCGAACCACCCCTAGACTCATCCCGATCTGGCCGGGTGGGTTAACGTTCGGTGACTCCATTACAGTCCATCCGAAACGGATCTGTAAGTGCGGTTCGCTCCGTGACTCATATTTGGGCGTGCACTTGCTGCCATATGGAGCAGAGAGCTGATTGTTGCTCCTTCATGCAGGCGCAGCCAGTCACGGCGATCATGTCGTCTCCCCAGAGTCATCCCCGCCGCCGCCCTATTAAGGCATCGGCCCCAACTCTCTCAACCCATGGCATGCAGCTCCGAAAGTGTGGCACCTTCTCTTCTCCCAAGTCAGACTCTTCGGACATCTGTGACTTGGGGAACCACCACTACATGCCTCGCCGGTCACCCACCAGCACAGACAGCCTTGAAGAGCTCCTTCAGGACTCCAGCGTCCGCCGCGTCGCCAACCTTCTCAAAGACTTCGACAAGAAGATCGCCGGCCACAAGTCGACATCCAACTCAAGCAGGAGCATCTTGACCGATCCCGAGGTCCTCCCAGTGCCTAGCTTTATCCTGGACAACGCCAGATTGGACTGCACCCCCATGGAAGTCGATCCTAAGCCCACCGTGCAGCATACCTCGCATGACCACGCATCTGATAGTGGGCTCGGCTCTAGCATCAGCGGCTCGAAATACGGTAAGGCCCGGATGCAACACTACGCCTCGCAGACCCCGCTCTCTGACATACTTAAAGGCCGCTCCCGCACTCGTGAATCCATCAGCACTTCCGTCACCACCTCCCACTCTGCCATCACGCGTTCCTTCTCCGCGCTGGGCGCCGATGAGGAGAAGCACACACTTGGCGAGTATGCTTGCAAGCAGATTCACGACCACATCATCAAGCCTATCCTCGCCGAGGAGGCTTTGAAGGACTTTCATCCCTTGATCCAAGACGTCCCACGACGCATAGGCGAGAAGAATATTTGCAACCTCCGCGACCTTGAGAAGACCCTGATCTTTCTGGCACCGGTAAGTGGAATCCGCTATCTTTCTGAGAGTGCAAAAGCTTATTGCATTTTGCGCGGTTTTAAGGAGCTTTCGGCATCACCTGAGTCGTACCTATCGTTCTGCGAGCGATCAGTTCAACTACTACACGCGACTGTCGACAGCCTTCCGGAACAAGACCAACGACTTCCATCCGACCGCCCGTACACTAACGGTTACTTCCTTGATTTGGTCGAACAGATCCGACGCTACGCAGCAATCATGGCCGCCACCCGACGCAAAGAAGAGAATGGTGAAGAACTGGATGAGATGGATTACTCCCGGTATGCCTCAGAGCCTTTCGCCTTTGGAACTCGACTAACTCCCGAAAGTGATGAGAAGATCACTCTTCGCGGTGGCCTGAGCCACAATGGCCGCCCGGTTGAGCTGGTTCGTGAGAAGGATGGCAAAACGATCCCTCTTGCTGACGGATCATCGTCCGCAAAGCGAGCGTTGTCCGATGACGAAATGGACGTCGACGAGGTCACTCGATCCATGGCGCGGCGACGCAAGTCCGACAAACCTGGTGATGTCATGCATCGCTGCAGTGCCTGCCCCAAGGAGTTCAAGCGCCCTTGTGATCTCACCAAGCACGAGAAGACTCACTCCCGACCCTGGAAGTGCCGTGCGGACAAGTGCAAGTACGTTGACCTTGGCTGGCCGACCGAAAAGGAGCGCGACAGGCACGAGAACGACAAGCACTCGTCTGCCCCTGCACAGTACAAGTGCCACTATCCCCCTTGCACTTATGCCTCCAAGCGAGAGTCGAACTGCAAGCAACACATGGAGAAGGCTCACGGCTGGGAGTATGTCCGTTCGAAGAGCAACGGACGAAAGAAGCCTCAAACAGCGGCTGGCAACGAGCGGGCTCCGCCCACTCCGTTGACGCCCCTCCTCGACACTCCGCAGTCTGCCACATTGTCTACGCCAATCACGCCTTTTAATCCGTCACCAGCGATGCCAATGATTAACACGTTTGATTACCCGTATGGCTTTGGCACTCCTGCCATTAGCGTCAATGGCTTCCAGGATGATTTCCGGCGAGACTCGGTCACCACCGATGGATCAGTCTTGACTTACTCTTCAGGCCATTCGCCAATCGAGCCAAACGCGTTCGAAGACGCCGTGACACCCGAGGACACAACAATCAACCACGACGTTGTCTTCAACAACTGCGGGCTCAATTCCAACTTCAACAGCGCTTTCCAGCAGGTAACCCCTGCTATGAGCACTGGCACTGGTTTCGATTTCGAGCCTCTCTCTTTCCCCATGACCGCTGCGCCTAGCAACGTCCCACATCTATCGCCTAGCGGGCAACCCGATATCACCCTGTTCTCGCCACAGATGCACATGGACGAGGGCTTTGGGGAAGGCATGGACATGACATTCTCTCGCCCAACCGAAGACTTCACATTGTTTGACACAGCCCAGCCAAGCAATATGAACCTGAACGCTACGAACGGCTTCTTTCCGGACATAAACCAGTTTGGAGGCCAGTTCGACAACCTTTACGCTGAGCCCACCACTACGTTGGACGACTTGATGATGGGGAGATACGGCAACACGCAGTAAACTGCTGGATAATACATACGAACGAGCGAGCATTTTTTGCATAGTGTACTTTTGTCGCAATTTTCTTCTCTCTTCTTACGCGTTTAACGGCCTCCTCTTTGAGTAAGAGGCGTTTATTGTACCCTCGTGTGTTATGCGCAGCAGCGAGCGATGGGACTTGGTTATTATTATGGTTGCTCTTTCTTCTCTCTGGCTATCTGGGTTCTGAGTGTGTGCGACAGCGACTCCTCTAGAATAACAGAAAATCCACAAAAACAAATGACCTTTGTTTTTATGCGGTAACGCGGGTTAGAAAGGTTGGGCGCGCGTGTTATTCTTTGCTATTAATGGCGAGTGGAATGGAAACTGACTTTGAGTGGCTGGCTGGCTCTGTCTGATTGGTAGATCTCCCCCCTTCTTCGTTATTGTGATAGAGGATTGGCTGGGTTGAGATCGTCAGATAGTGTATTTTTATCAGACTGAAATCTGTGGAGGAATTTCTGTGCCCCTGCATCTGTGACGTCGTCCATAGGTGGTTCGATGCTGGTCTGATGGTCCAAGTGTCCTTCCACGCTCCCCTGACTTTACGTCTGCCCTCCAGATTGATTGATGACTCTTTCGATTCCAACGCCTCCTTCGTCAATGACTCTTCAATTCTCTAGCCTGCACTGTGGATCGTTAGCAGCAACCGGGTAAACATTGTCCGGCCTGACCGTCCCGTTTACCTATCAGAGGACACGAAACTTCACAGAACGACTGTCCTAGATAGGAGCAATGACTCCTTGAACGCCTGACATTGTTCTGATGAGGTATGACCCAGTCCCTCGGATCAATGTACCGGTATGTGACTCCGCTGCTCGCCAAGTCCCCCCACGCTTGACGCATACGCGCATACGCGCATTCCGCAGTATGACAGCGTTCGCGAAAGATTGCCATCCCAGTAGCAAACGGCTTCGTCACAATTCGCGGGGTGTTTCCCGTTCAGACAAGGAAGTGAGGGGATTTCTGCTGGGCAGAGTGTTTTACTTGAGTTCCACTAGTCTTCTGCGTGAGTTCACCATATGTCCAGGCCGGTCTATCTCACCGAGATATCTACGGTTTAGAGTTGCTTCACTGACAGTTTTGCATATAGATCACGGGCTGCTTCACTAGTGAGGCATATACCTTCTACCGTCAAGAAAGAGTGTAATGAAAACAATTCAATTGCTTAACAGACTTTCCCAAAAGTGCACAAAGATAGCTCTCCATCTACACTTTTGTTTCTACATTCGTTCGATTATTCAACTACAGATCTCCCCTAGACGCACACGCAGATGTGAAACTCCAAATACAGATCCTGATATAGAGTAAAAAGAGGGGAAGAAATATCTACCGCACTGACAGCAGAACACCCATGTCCACAAATCATCACATTGTCCCGAATTCGCCGTCCAAAGAACCCTCTGGCTTCTGCGTCGAAAGCACAGAAGCCACAATGAAGTACAACTAATCATATTCCCATTCCTGCAGATCCCACGCTCAACCCATTTACAAGACAGGGACACAGAACTGAATGACCATGACGTTCCACTCGGTAGATGGACGCGGAGCAATAGCAATTACCGTGGAACAGACTGTATGTATGGTAATCTACACTCACGGTCATGAACCTAATATATCCACTACACTTGCATGCTAGAGGCTCCAACATTGGTAATTAGCTCGAAGAGTGGTGTTATTCATTCCCAAAATCTCCAAAGCAGACTCGTTCCCCTACCGTCCTGTCTTCCGCCTAGAACGCCGAAATCGATGTTGCAAAGAGCGCGCAGGTACATAACAACGACATCCAACCCACCAGCAGAATCCTATCGCCTCTGCAAAGATTTACTCATCATACAAGACCACTAAATTCGAACCTCGTCGCCCACATCGCGAAGTCACCAGTCTCGGGCACATTTGAAAACAGAAGCAAAGAGCACGGTATTGAAAAGTTTTGGTGTCATGATCCAACTGTATACTGACAAGACACTCGCGTATCCTACGCAAGAGCACTGTTTCGCGGAACGGGTATGGGAAGCCTCGAACGCCAGAAGTCATAGCCACGAGTTGGGATGTCTATGGGACTCAGAAGGTACACCCATAGATGCCTAACCAAAGCCCGGGTGGAGGGTGTATGCAAAACGCATGCGGAGGTCAAAGATGGAAATATCCTCACTCCATCGCCACATTCCGTGGCCAACCCATCCTGAACACAACTTCCAACTCATCCCCAACCCGCCGACCATCCAAATCGCCATCCCACTTCACAAAGTTGATCTCAGCCTCTAAACTCATCCGATCCTCCCCCACACACAAACCCTTCTCTTGAAGTCCCGCCCACACAGCACGGAAAGCCTCACCTTCACCCTCCCTCTCGTTGATCTCGTCCTCGCCACCGTTGAACCAGACACCCTTCTCGGCCATGCGGTACAGATTATCGTTAGGGTCCATGGAAGCCCAGATGTCCCAGGGCATATATTTAATGCGGACTTCTTGCAGGGTCGGCATCGCGGAAGAGGAGCCCGAGGACGAGGAGACTGAGACTGGAGAGGAGCGGTGTAGCATGAGGAGAGCGTGGATGCAAACCTGGGTCCAATATCGGATTTTGAGTGGGAGGCTATAGCCCCAGGGATACTCGCGACTCGGGATATGGGGTTGCTTCGTCACGAAGTACAATGGGAGCGTGATGCTCGTCAATGAGAACACCGGGGTTGCCAGGTAATCGAAAAGCGGCGCGACTTCACTCGAGATGAGGAGGTCCAACTTCGAGTCCATATGCTCTGTAGCTTCAACATCGTAACTCGGCTCACTCAACGGATCGCCGAAAGGGTAATGCGACGAGAAGCCGAACACGTCATTCGACGACGGGTTGGAGGCACTTGCCCCAGGCTGATGCCGGCTCGGATACAAGCTGACATCCTCCGCTCCGTAGATGTTGTCGTTGTAATGACTGCCCTCGTGGTCGTGCTCGTCGTAGTGTCCATTATAAGTCCCGCCTGTGACATAACCTACATCCACCTCTTGCCCGTCCCTCTCCCACCACCACTCATCCTTCTTTGCAAGCTTCTCCGGCGGGTATAGCTTCAGATTCGGAAACGTCACCCAATCGAACTCCACACTCTTGATCCATTTCAGCCATTGCTTGCATGGGTAACCCTTATCCTCAACGCGCATGAGCAACTCTTTGAGTACATAGGGCCCACAGCTGAACAGGATGGTGTGGTGTTTGAAGAGAACCTCGAGGGCTTCGCGGACGACTTGATGGTTGAGAAGAAGGCATTCATGGTGTAGGAGGAGGAGGATGGAGCACGCGGACGGCGCGAAGTGTTTTAGGTGGCGGCGTTCGATGCGCAGGTCATGGTCGGCACGGGGGTCGGGGAGGGAGAAGGTGTAATGGTAGACCTGGAGTCGTAATTAGCTGGGAGTAGCGCTGTATGTGGAAGTACCCACCAAGTCGCGCAATTCTCGTGGCAGTTGCAGAAACGGAAAGGCAAAAACTGCCGTTTTCGCTGCCATGTTGGCGAGGCAGTGGGTTGCGGTGTAATCTGCTGCAGCGTCAGTCGCTTACCCACAGCTGTTGACGCGTTGGTGTTGTGTTGTGCGCGAACACATGAGCTACCCCGCCACACGAACTTTTTGTGGAGGCAACCACCGTTGTGCGCGTGCACGTGACACCCCGCCCACCTGATTGGGTTAGCTTGGCATTCTGGCCAAATCAAGAGTCACGACCGCGCTCCGCGGACGGGCCGCCTGCACAGATCACCGTCGGCGACTTTCTACTGTATGCAGATGCGAGTTTCGGGGCTCACAGCGATGCATCCACTGCAGTCCGATCACGCCCAGCACATTCTCCAGGGTCATGCCGGGCCCAACCCCGAGCACCACAGTTCACATCTGCTCATGCAGATCCGAGGTTGAATGTCTCAGCATCATTTCGGGCATACCCGATCGTTTGAGAAGGTCGAACCATATTTTGTCTGAACCGGCTGCATGCTGGCATGCAATCCGTGGTACTTGATATTATTGCCGCAGGGTCGGTGTCGGTATGCAGCATGTGAAGCTGTGAACAGTCGCTTGCCTCGCTGGTCTTCAACCACGATTCCAACGTTTTTGGGGGCTAGTAGCGCGAGGCTGATTCCGCTGGCCCTAGTTCGATTTCACAAGTCAAAGGGTAATGGGAGGATAAGTGCCTTGACACACAGCACCAGCATGTGGTGTCCCGTGTCAGGTTGAAATCGTGGAGAAAAGCGCGACAGTCTATCTCAACTGGTCTTGCTGCTGTGGCACCCCCAAGCCCCCCAACAGTTGCACGTACGGTCGATTTCGTTGTTGGCAGATTGACGCGTTGGTGCACGACAGTAGAGATCCGAGTTGTTTCCCCCATCCTTCAAGTGTGGATCTTGCATCACGATGCATCCAGCCGATTCTGCAGGCTGTGAGGTGGCTTGGATCGGAAACAGGGCGATTTGTACGACAACGTGCTAAGCTCTCATGTCCCAGATAAGAAGGTGTGTGAGGTCTCCAGCGCTGGACCTCCTCGTTTTCGGCAAGAGATAAAACCTTCTTGCCGTGTTATAGACCTCCTGGCAGCCTTTGCAAGGGTACTCGCTGTTGAAGAGCCACCACAGCTTTGTGTGCCTCCGAAATTGGTGGAATTTCTAGCCGACTACCGACGCTGTGTCCAGCTCTAAAGTTTCAGGATCTGCAGTTTGCACAGGTGCGAGCATCAGCAAACATTGGCTGACAGCCTGCCTGAAGATCGGTGGGCCGTTGCTGCAGGTTATTGGTGTAAGTGGAGAAAGACATGATATTCCTCATCAGGAAATAGTACTCTCTGTTACCTGAATCTGACACCGTTTGCGGGGTATGGGAAAGAGTTCAGGAAATACTTGTGCTGCTCGAACTGGTCGCAAACATGCAGAGGCGAAGCCGTTCGATTGGAAACCTGGTCGTCGGATCTGTGTGTGGTTGCACATTTGGGCTCGGGGTGACGACGGCGACACGCCATGCGCGTAACGTCGTGTCTTTGCACACTGTATAAGGTCACTCGAGGGCGCGTACGAGCGGATTGGGAAGATGACTGGTGCGAGACACGAAACAAAAGGGTACAATGCAGAGACATGTCGAGACTTGGGCAGGCACCACAAGCGGACAGAGGTTGGTGTGCAAGGCAAGCCACTAGCGGTACCTCTTCGCACTCAACGCGACGCAATTCGAAGCTGGGATCTCTCATGGTACCATGTGGCCAGAAGGCACTCGAATTGCTTGCTTCAATGGCTCAATGTACCCTTCTCGCGTCGCGTGGTGCCTGAATCGTAGGTCGTGGTCTGGTGTTGTATCGGACGGTCAACAACGCCACGATATGTCATCTGCGGAAGCCGGAGAAAGACGCATACAGGTGTCGTACGATTCAACGTGTCTTGGTAGTAAGCAGAGGTGCGGTGGTTTAGGAATGACATCGCGGTTTTGCTGTGGCACTCTTTGTGTTCGTCTCGTGCCGCTCCGACTGGCGCCCTCCAGCGACACGTCCTTGCCGAGGAGAGGCCGTCAGCAACCCTGGCTTTCTGCGGTGTCATGCTAACGTGACTTCGAGGGATGTTGTGCGACCTCCCTGACCCCCTGATTTGAGCAGCTGCAGATGTTCAGCTACCGGCACATTCGTTCAGATGCCGCCATGCGGCACACAGATCGTGTGGCCGGCCCCAACGAGGTGAGGCCGTCGTTCCCGACTCCCCAAAGCGAGCATGGTTGAGATGCAACCGGTCACCGAGGAGCCAGCGTCGCCCTACGAGACACGAAACGGGACGAGACCAGAGTGAATGAAACTTGCAACAAGGGTTCGCCTTTTGCCATGGATACCACCATGACCCGGACGCACCTGTGCTGCCAAGATGCAGGTGCTGCATCGGCAAGTCAGCAACATTCCTGGCCAATGGAGGCCACGCTGGCGGTAGGGCAGAAGAGGCCGCGTCCCGTGGTCTTTTGGCAAAAGTCCGGCTGCAGAGGCCGTCGGAGCGAGTTCACAAGAGGAGCAGGAGGCAGCATCGCGCATCTGGCATCGGGGATCAAGAAGCCTGCTCGACAGGGGCAGGCGTTCGCGAGCGCGCACTGGCGGCCGGGCTGACTCGGGGGGGGCAGTGGATGGAAGAATTCACGTGGGGCGGGCGTGGCCGCAGTGGCGCGGGACGGCCTGCTTGCGTTGGCCGTGCACATCATCAACGTCCCCCAGCGACCACGGTTGAGGCGTGCCAGAGATTGCCGTGCTATACGAGCACCTGTATAGGTAATGGCACTGGGGGGCAGCGCGCATGGCGGGCCGGCGGACTGCAGCGCGGCACTTGGGGATAGCGCGCACGAGGGCGATGCGCATCTGAGGCGTGCCCATCTGAGAGCACATCGGACTGAGGGCGATCCCCCATGGCACGCTGTTGCGCGTCGCATAGCGGCCACAGCGGGCACAGGCACAGGCAGCGCGCCGGTTGGGCAGAGGGCGCCCTCGTGGCGTGTCTTACAGCGGCGGCAGCTGCAGCAGGCATGGCGCCGGCGTCGAGCACGCAAAAGCCTGGGTGAGCCTGGTCTGGCTAAACTGGCAACGCTGCACCAGCAACCAGCAACCCTAAATCCTCGCCCGAGCCGGTCGGGATGGAGGCACGCATGTTTCTCGCGGCGCTGGAATGCTGCGTTCGCCGTGCTGGCGCTGTCGAGGCTGTCAGCCGTCCGCCGTCCCATGTCGTCCCCGTCAAGCCAGGTCAGTGCCGTCCCCGCGTCTCCGTCTCGCGGCCTTGCGCTGTCTGACGCGGGCACCTGTTCGCCTGTTCGCGCGCCAGACAGGGCGCCATATTAAGAGCGGCTAGCCGCCATCCAGATGCCTGCTGAGATACACGAAGCCTTGATTGAACGATTTCCCACGTGCGGCCGGCTCAGTTCTGGGCGTCAGCACCGCTAGCAATTGGCTCCAGGGCTGCCCTTGCGGATCCCTCTCCGCGACTTGTGGTTTTTCCCGTCAACTGGTTGAACCTCCACTTCGTCGACTCCATCCCGACCGAGTGTTGCACACGTCCAAACCATCGGCCGCCCGCGCGCTGCCTCTCCGCGACGCAATTGCCCTCCTGCCGCGCCCGTGGGTCCGCAACGAGTCCGTCCATGCAAGGCACGCCCGCGCCCATTTCAGCCCACCACGAGGGAGACTGCGACACGCTCACGCCCTTCTTGAACCTTCTTGAATCTGCTCGCCAGGATATGTGCTGCTGAACCGCCTGGCCGCCGCACCTGACTGCACACTGCACCGCGCCCGCCGATCCGACTTTCTTTTCTCCGCCGCGCCTTTGTTCTTCCTGTGCGACTCCACGCCGGCGCCACAGCACCGCTCCATTCGAGTCCACGCCCGCCGCCTGCGTGTCGCACTCGGCTCGATCTAACGCGGTGCAATTCCACTTGCACCTCCTCTTGCACGCTGCCCGTCTGCCAGAGCTGCCCGCGCCCAGCGACTGCAGCCACGTCCGGTTTGGCTGCGAGCTTCATGGTGAAGGGCTGTGGGCGACGCGGCTATCTCTCGTTTGGCCTGGTGTTGCTGCTGCCGACCGGAAGAGGAGCATCGCGCACCGTCATCTTGCACCCCGTGAGGTGACTGGTACGACTGGATTCCTGGGTCCCGGACGTCCAAGGGCAGTCTGATCGATTGCACCTGCCTGCGAGATCGAGCGTCGCTTGGCGGCCGTCTTTTGTTGCCCTGCTGCCCCGCCTCACAACGTGAGAGCGAGCTCCCAGAAAGGAAGCGCGACCAGCATCCCGTGCGCCGCGTCTGCTTCCTGCCCTGCGCCAACACACCTCACCTCGTCTCTCGCCCCTCTCCAGCACCCATTGCTCTCTCTCTATTGCTGCCGTCTCTTCTTATCCGCGAGTCCCGTTCCGCTGCACGCAGAACTGACCACGCCGCTGCGGCCGTTGTAGCCCGCTTGCCATTGGCCCTTCGACTCTCGCTGGCGTGCTCTGCATCACCCTCTCTAGGCCCTCGACATCGCGTCTAGAGTCGTTCCCGGCATCGTTGTCGTGCAGAGAGCACGACGATAATTCTCCGCGGCCACCATGGACTCGACCATCCAGCAGCGCCCGCCCACGCATGGCACCCTGTCTCAAAGCCAGGCGCTGCCGTCCATTGCGTCCCTGACAAACAACCTGTCTCCCGCCGAGCAGAGCCCCGTTCGCCTCAGACAGCATTCAGAATCCTGCGACGCCCGCGACTCGGGTAATTGGTCCATTTCTCAGAGCAAGCGTGAGCCCCCCCGTCACCTGTCATCCAGACATGTCTGACAGCTCAACTCGCATGTCGCCTGCTGACATCGGCCGTCAACCGTGGTAGCGATCTTGACTGACCCATACGCAGATTCGTCTGGCGTGTCCAACACCATGGGCTTGCAGTTGCAGACCATCCTCAATGCCGAAGATTCTCCCTCCCGCAACTCGGTGCCTGACACGCCCTCGTCCGCCAGATACCCCTCTGGTGTGTCTTCAGTGCATCAGGTACGTCCCTTCTCCATTGTTTGGAGGGCACTTTAATAACGTTGCAGCCCAATGCTCTCCCCTCACTCAACCAGGGTTTCGACAACCGCGTGAGCTTCGAGGCCAGCTCGCAGCTGAGCTCGCAATTTGACTCCCGGCGCAGCAGCGTGGATAGTCGCATGAATGCCGGCATGACCCATCTGGCCATCAGTCCTGGCTCGCCGTACGACAGCCAAAACGCATCGCGTGTCTCGCTCGTATCCAACCTCCAGCAACAGCGGGGCATCACAGCCGGCGAGCAGCGTCCCAATGGCGCATCTCCGCTGTCCCCCCTTGGCCCGAGAGCAGGTCCTCGTGTGAACCAGCCGCCGCGACGGGCGCCCGTGATTAATCCCAACCCCCGAAGCGTGTCCGGCATGCCAGACCCCATGGCTGCGGCTCCGACCAAAGGTTTCCCCTGGGCTTTTCCGGCCGAACCTGAGGATAGGAGAGGGTCGAGCAGTGGTGAGTCTAGCGTTGGGCATTCCATGCCTTCACGCCAGAATAGCTTCGCCACCTCCGTCAACAGCAGCATCTTTACTGCGGACTCGGGTATACCTTCGGGACAGAAGCGATTAGACGACGGCACGCCTCCCTATTCTTAATTATGGCCCTTTATCAGAACTAACTTTTCCCCAGATATTGCGACTACTCATCACCACTCGATGCAACATCGTAGCGTGACCAGCCTGCAAGCAAACGATTTGACTCCGCCGGGTAGTGGAAACTATAGTCGAACTCCTGAGCTGCGTGTCAGTCATAAAATGGCCGAAAGGAAGCGCAGGAGCGAGATGAAGAATCTTTTCGATGAGTTGAACAACATTTTGCCCAATTCGCCAGGCAGCAAGTCAAGCAAGTGGGAGATCCTCACGAAATGTAAGGTTCACCAACTTTCTCTAGATCAAATCTCCTTTTATTTCACCAAAAATGCATCTCATTTGTTAACTTCGCCTAGCCATCGAATATATTAAAAACTTAGGTCGAGCCCACGAGGCAGCGCGTGCCGAGAATGCTCGATTGCGACCGGACGCTGAGTATTGTCGCCGAGCGCAAGAAGAGAGCGAGCTATTGCGTAACGAGTTGGCTTCAGTCTGGCAACATCTCCGTCGCCTCGAGCCCGGCAACCCTCATGTCTACGGGAGTATGACCGGTATGCTAGCTCAGCAATACGCGAATACGCCCGCATCCACCACGAACATACTCCCTCCACTCCAGCAACAGCAACAGCAACAAGCCCCAGCACCACCTCCCCAGTGGGCAGGCCCGGCGCCAGGAGCGATGCAAGGAGTCGAGTTCAACGGTTCCCGACCTTACGAACACCCTCACCGCTAGATCTCTGCATTTCTCACCATTGGCCACCCGGGCCAACTGGTATCTTCGATTTGTCCTCTGTACAATAGCATATTCGCTGCATGGTCCACGACTTCACGGAATTTGTCACATATACCAAACCTGAAAATCGTCGACACGGCATTAATGTTTCCCGAATACGAAAGACCGCAGTCACCGCGGCATATCAGCCTTCATGGCTATTTCCTTTGTCACATCATAAGAGCAGGAAGCCATAGGCATCTGGTCAGGCGCAGGGTACAGGAGTAGGGCATGGATGCCCTCGGAAAAGGCGATCAGCTTGAGCAATCGGTTGAAACACCACTCATATCCGGGATTTCTGGGGCATTTTGGGCACTTTGGCGGACTTGTTCACTTCTTTTCGCGAGGCATTTCTTGTGACCGAGCTTTTATGGGACGGGCGGATTTGGCGTGTTGTTACATGGATCTCGATCCGAAAAGTATGCTTCGCCACACGTGCTGGCGATGGAATGGCTATTTTGAGAGAGGCGGTTTGGTGGTGTCTTAGCGACAAATTTCCTCTGTTTTCTCTTCTTCGACTGAATATGAGCCATGGATGGGTGCATGTGAGCGATGAGTATAAGCATAGGTAGATGCAAGCATGCAATTACTGATTTAGATGTGTGGGTTTCCACATGGGCATGAGAGGATGGCGCTCTGCATGCACGTCACTGATTTGGTCTCGCTTCACTTCCTGTTTGCTTTCTTTTCTTCTTCGTCGGACCGTAAGGTGACGTGACGTTCTGCGTAGTCCGAGTCATGGATCCACTTCAGACAGGGCGAGGAGATCCACTCTGGACAAGGCGAGCAGAAAGAGAGTTTGTGGGTTTTTTTTAGCGTCCGCTTGTCCGCGTCCGTGTTAACTGTTGTTTGATGTCGCCACTTTTGTGCACGAGTCGCATGGGATCCACGGGGAGCTTGTAGTGGGCGTTTTCTGAAACAGTGGGTTTTGCTACCGGCTTTTGCGTGCTGAAACTTCCGGGGACCGGGTTTGTGGTTGGAAGTTAATGTATGCCTTGTCGGCGTTGATTTTGTTTTTGGGAAGCGTGGGTGAGGTGAGCGTGATGTGAGGATGTGCTATTCTTGAGGGGAATATTTCGGGGTGGGCGCTTAGATATGCTATTCTGGTTTGGGATGAGGCGACAGTGCGATTGCGTCTGGCAAGATATTCGGGAACTGCAGAGCAAGTTGTTTCAATTTTGTTACGTCTGTTGCTATAGTAAGTACATATGCGTCTTGATGTCCGAGGATCAAAAGTTGCCGGCCAATATGGTATTGTTTCAGGATGCGAATGCGGTAACTCCATGACTCCAGCGGTGGTTATAACGAACGTGAACTGGATGGATGGACGTGGTAACGAGATAGGTGGGATGGCCAGTAATGAAGGAAGTGGTTCGAGTCGTTGCCCGAACCACACGAGATGACACATGTATGGCTTTCACCACAGGCCAACTATGTCGTGAAACACTTTCCCCATTCGTTTGAGCAGCACACGACGTTAACAATTCCCATGGAGCAAAAGGTCGCTCCTAAGTCTGCGCCCTGCACTTCCTAGCTGATTTCCTCCTCCCTTGTCGCCTAACCTCACTCGTTCGACAACTTTCTACCTCCCAACGCCTAGCAAAAGCATATTATCCTGAGCCCTGTAGAAGGTCTGTCTCTCCAAGACTCCAAATCCTCCGCCAACACCACTCGGTCCCCGACACCCATCCCGTTCTCTTAGCCTCTGTTAGCCTACACCCCGTACATCGCATCTGAATTCTTCCCCAACCCCTGCAATACCACAACTAAATGCCTCGCATATACCACGCTCGCATCATCACCATCCCCGATCCTTCTTACCCGCCGCATGTATACCGTGACCTCAAGCAACTCAACCCGCCGGCATAAGTCCAATACCTTCCTCACCTCGCCTTTCCATGCCTTCGACGGTATTCCGTCAGATCAGCCGCTGCATGAGCTGCAGTCCGCTTAAGCTTTACCACGACTCATACACCTTGATTCATGCACCTTATCTCGTCGCGCGCTCTCAAGGGAATAATGCTCGACAAGATGTGACGTGACGTGATGAGGGAAGCGCTGATGTGCACCGGTTCAGTATTCGTCACACCCACGCCTTCACAGACAGGGTGGTCTTCTGGAAGGCTGCCTCCGCGATACGGAAACGGAGGCATGTTAAGCCGATTCATCCCGGCCTTGTTCATGGCGGTAAACCGCCCTCTGATACAAATATACGCTTACTATACATTATACTCTTCCCGCATCGCAGCAATAGCATTGCCACGCCAGCGAGGGACATTCTAGCTCTGACATCGACTCGAAGAAAAGCGGCACGAGGGATGCCGGATGAGTGCATGATTGGAGGCAAGGTATATGACTTAAGGCTCGGGAGATGGAGTTTAGGCGCGATCATATCGACACAAGGATAGAGGAAGGGATCTCGACTCAGTCAACACACCGGTAGTCTTATGAGCGATCATATCGGAACTTGCATGGAGGGGTCTTGACTCGGGAAATCCGCGGCGCGGGAAAGGGACGATGAACGACGAGGGAAGACTACGAGCGATGTACAGATACGACGAAGACGTCTGATTTAATTAGGTCTGTACTCGAACGGCTCAGTCGAGCGGCTGACGAGCGAGCGGCGCAAATACACACTGTGCTCGACACAGCAACGGCTGACGGCCGTCGTACGATGCAGTCGCCGTATCCAATCCCAAGCTGGAAGCATCTGGACAACAACATCCATCCAAAACAAGCCAATCTGCCAAGCCAAAACGCATACACGATATCGTACTCTTCATCCAATTTTAGACCTGCACACGACGCCCACTGCGCTCTTGCCATGCATCGCCCAACCTCTGCAAACGAAAGAATACACAGGAAACAAGGAAAAAGAGCCCACAGTCTGTGGTGTAAAGTCCGCTCGCTCATCAAAGTCGTGCAGGTTTCGCCGGCCGGCCAGCCGAATTGTTGGTCGTTCGTCAAATACATTAAAGGCCATCCTCGTCATTCATCATTCGATCAACGTGCCGTCGTTCTCGTCGGCCTCGCGTACGCGTACGCGAGGCTCCACCTAAAAGTCCCAGTTGAAGCCGGCGTCCTTGCGTCCACCCATGCCATTGCCCGTCGTCTTGACGCCGGTGTTTTTGAATCCGGTGTTCTCTTTCTTGTCGGGAGACTCATCATAGATGCTCCAGCTGCTCTCCGTACCCTTGCGTCCACCCATCCCGTTCCCGGCGATGTTGATACCTTTAGGCTGCGGGGACGGATCGTGACCCCAGTTGGCGTCCATGGTCTTTAAGACCTTCGCCTGATTTCCAGTGAGCTTGGAGCCGTTGGCGCCGTTGTTAGCGGGACTGTTATCGTTCATTTCCCACTGAGCACCAAAGTCCTTCTTGCGGTTATCGCTCTTCGTGTGGGTTGAGATATCGTTCAAGGAACGCTTGACATCCCCCTTGGAGGCCTCGTCTTCCTCATCGTCGGCGTAATGAAGAACGTGGTCTTGGTACAGCCCCATGCCCTTGTTTCCCAGACGTCCCTTGGTCGACTGCTTTTTCTTCTGGGCGTCAGGAGTGCCGTCGTCCGCGAACTCAAAGTGTGGGTCGGCGTCCGGGCGGGCCTTGTGAACCACGGGACGGCGAACGGGAGACCCCTCATCCTGTTGCACACATCGTTAGCAATCTCTCTTTCTTGGCTAACACGTGAAACAACCTCAAGCGGTTCAGGTTCATAAAAAGCACCAACCTCGTCATCACTCCACCCAAAGTGCCGTACATTTTGGCCCAGGACCTTGGTCTTGGTCTTCTCAGGCGTGACAAAGTCGTCAAAGTCCCAGTGCGATGCGTGTTGGGACCTGGTCGAAGGACGTGACGTTTCGCGAGCCTTGGGCGTGGCGTCGTCCCCATCTCCGAATTCGAAGTGTTGGTACTTCTTAGCGTTCGTCTTGACGCTGCTCATAGGAGTCGCCGCAACTTCCTCCTCGGTCTCTTCAAACAAGCGGTTGGCCTTGAAATTCTTTCCGGCGCCGGCCTTTGCCCCGACACCACGCTTCTGCGGAGACGAAGCCGCATTTGCCGGCGATGGAGAGACTGCTTCTTCTCCCACAAAGAGCTCGGAAAGATCCCGCGGCGGGGGTTTCGCGGATTGCATGCGGGGTGCCATCGGACGCGACTCTGAAGCCTCCTCGAGGTTGACATCGCGGGGTTGGAAGAGGTTCAAGGTCGCATGCGGATCGTTCATCGCATTGTTGGTCGATCTCCGTGAGGAGGTGATGGGTCGCTCTGTAATGGTAACCTCATCTGGTCCGCGGGCTGCGGTCGAAGGGTGGGACGCGAGAGCAGACTCAGGTTGCGCAAGCGTCCCAAAGCTCGTGGAGATGAGGCGGGTCTGGTCTTTGCCGTCGCGGATGGGCCAGTTGCGCGCACGGGCGCCGATGACATCGATCTGCTTGAGGAGCGCGCCCTGGTCCCAGTACATGCGGATCTGGACAATTTTCTGCTCGTTGTCGAAGTGCACCATATGGACCTGCATTTTCGCGTTAGCCGAAGAGCCGAGCTCGTGTATTTCTCCCGCATACCATGGGGAAGTTGACAATTCTGTCCGCGACGAAGTTGTCATCCAGACCGGGCAGGTACGCGCCGCCCCCGTTGAGGAACTCGATGGTGGTCTCCACGTCCACACTCAGGCCATTGGCACTCTCGATACCAGTGAGCAGCTTCTGGTCCTTCTTCTTCAGCAGCTTCTCCTGCACGTTGAGGTGCTTCATTATGGCGGGCGCATCGTATATGCTCGTGAGGGTGGTGATGTAATGCAGCGAGGCATTCTCTCCGAGAGCGCTGGCCGAGGGGTGGGCGAGGAAGGCCTTGTACTTCGCAGCAAGCGACATGTCGGGCGCACGGGATGTGGTATAAAGTGTGCCGTAAATGGAGGGTATTTATGCTGGTTCGTGAATGGATACGGTAACGGGAGGGCTTTCACGGCGTAGTGGCTACGGCGGTGGTGGTGGGGATGGAGGACGGGCGCGCGAGGTAAACAAACAGCCGAAGCGGTGTGTGCGTGGGTGAGGAAGGAGGGAAGGAACGGAGGAGAGTGGAAGGCGCGCGGTCAAAACGTGTTCAGGAGTAAACAAAGTAGTTTGCCTGGCGCAAATTGGCCAGCCGCAAGACCGCACACTGCCCTGCCTGGCCGTGATGCAGGGGCAATCCCGCCTCGACCAAGGTGCTAAGGTGCGTGAAAGCCGCTGTCAACCCCGACTAGCCAGCGCCACTTTAGCTATCGATACGACACGCCACAATTTGGAGATCATGCGGAGAGATCGCGGAGAACTTTTCACCATAACAAGAGCTGCATCGCGTGCTATACAGATATACAAAGAATATTCTGCCCGGATGAGCACCACAATGAATGCGTTGCTAACACAGACCAGTCGTTCCGCCAACGTATCAAATCCAACAGCCGAGTTGGCGTGTTTCACATCGCCCGTTTTACCACGGCCCGCTATCTTATACCGGTACTGTCACCACGTCGATCAGAAGTTTCGACGTCAAAGAATTCCAGGGCAACGCTGGATGTAGAGAGCAAAGACTTGAGTTTACCATATTCACGGTAGAAATCTTCTTTGTGAACTTGCTATATATGGAAGATTATCATCGAATCAATGACATGAGGAAGTATACGGCTTGTAAGATGTTGGATAAAGTCACAACACAGCATAAAGGATTGTGCGAAATGAAAGTAATGAAACGGCTCAATTACATAAAATTCGAGAAATCGTAGCGAACATGAGACAAGTCAAAAGGACGTGAGGCGTTTGATCCAAAGTAAGAATATGGCTACGCCTCGTAAGCACTCTTCTCCGCAGCGAGGTCCGCATCAAAGCACGTCTCCCAGCATAACACCTCACTGGGGAAATCGCTCTCAACGCTCGGCCTCTCGCGTACAAAGTACGCAAGCGCCGCGCCTACGCCGCCAAAGAGAGCGAGGCACGTCCAGAGGGCAAAATTGGTCGTGGCGACGCTGACGTCGCTGGAGAGGGCAAAGCTAGCTCCGCTGACCGCAACAGCAAGAGCCTTGAACAAGCTGGCAACCTGCACCATGCCGACGACAGTTCCGGCTGAGAACGCATCGGGCGTGGTGTTGAGCACGAGGAGTGCTACAAGGATGGAAGCGCTGCCAGTCAAGGTGTGCTTGACGAGGAGGCCGGCGGCGGAAGTAACAGCCACGAAGCTGGTTGAGCATGCGGCGGCCATGGCCAGGAGAGGTGTAAGCATGTAGATGGCGGGGAATAGGAGGGAAGTCGATCGGTACAGCTTGAGGAGGCCGAACTTCTCGACGGCAAGAGGGATGACGTGCTGCAGAATAATGCCTGCTACACCCTTGACGACCAACACAGTGATTCCGAGCCAAGAGCATGGAATGCCTAGGCCGCCATGCTCCGTGCTGCTATGGCCGAGGTGGGGAAGAAGAACATCAAAAGTTGACGCGTGGAGGGAGAGGAGGCAGAAGGATGCGAGAAGGACGAGCAGAGACGGAGCTTGCATGAACTGGTTGATGGTGATGGGCTCCGGGCGGACAAAGTCAACAACGGTAATGGAAGGGTCGTCCATTCCGTCGGAGAGGAAGGCTGCTTTTTCGCAATCCAAGTCCATGTTGTTGGTCTGCTTGTTTGATTCCATTGGGAGAGTCTACACAGATTAGCGACCAAATTGACAAACAATTGCACTGTTGTCACTTACCTCTTCAAGCATAGCCGAGGCGACAACAGCAATGGAGAGCACGAGACTCCCACAAGCAAGCTGCGACCCCAGCATAGGGTACCTCTCCCACACAGCACCAGACGCATGCAGGCTTTGCGACACCATGCCCTGCATGAGGGGGCCAATCGATCCAAAGAGAGCAATAAGGGGCAGGCGCGCAACACTCGAGGCCCTTTCCCCAGTGGTCAGGCTCAAATCACCCAGCATGGTCAAAGTCGTGACCACCACGGTCGAGCTCGCGAGACCGGCGAAGTATCGGAAAACTGTGCAGCTTGCGAGATCTGTCGCGAAGCCCATGCTCAAGCAGCAGATGAACATAGCCCACAGGCCCATGAGCGTGACACGACGTCTGCCCATCCTGTCTGCTAGATATCCCCAGAATATCCCTGTTGTGCCACCAAACGCATACGCGCAATCTAAGATACTGCGAAGATAGCTCGTTGAAAGGTTTCCGCAGTAATCGTTATCCGAGATGAGCATCTGGAGCTGCGGTTGAAGACTAGATGCCATAATCCTGAACGAGTCCCTGCATTAGCTTGACGGGACCCTGAAAGCATCCGAAGAATCGGGAGGGGGAGGTGCGACATGACTTACGCTTCTGCAAGGAAGATGACATAGATCAAAGTCATCTGTATATGGCGCGTCTTGACGGCCACCTTCGATTCAGCATTGAATTCGTTTTCGTATTCCTCCATACCCATCTCCATATCCTGCTCGTCCGTCGGCAGCTTGTCATACTTCGCCAGATCCTTCACTGGAATCAACGACCTTGTCCTTCTGTGAAAACCCAACATCTTTCCAGAAATAACACTCAAACAACACAAAAAAGACGAAAATGCAGTCAGTATGCTTCGGACTGGCTGAGACGGCTCGCGATGAGCTCCTGGACAAGGATACACGACCGGCGTGATCCTCGATGTCGTTTGGAAGGACCGTGGCGGTCTGTGGAGACCAATTTGTTACTGAGAGAACGACGAGAAGGCCCAAAGGATGGACAGGCTCCGCCTCGAGAAGAGGTTGAAGAGAGATGAACCTGGAGAGACGATATCCTGAGGGGGTGGGAACGGGGCCTTGAAACGCCCGTGCGGTCCGTTAATTGGTCTCAGCTCAGACGAACCGTTTGGAGCTTAATGGCGCTAATGCCAGGGGTTGAACGGACCTCGGGTGGCGATAAGCTGCACTCGCGACCAAGCGAAGCGCGCCATCAGCGCTTTCCGACACATGAAGCGGAGTCGATGGCGTCTTGTGTGACTTTCGGAGTCACGGATTACTTAGAGGACTGGAGTCACGGATGATGACAGGCGCATAGAGGAGACTTTTACATAGACTACTAGGACAAATCTCGGGATCCTCCATCTGCATAGACGGCGGCGCGTCATACAGCGGGAAGATGAAAACACTATACTTTTGAACCCACAACGCCGCAGTAATCGTGGAAGAAACATGCTGCCCAAGCCATCAACCATCTTGGGTCTACACGGTACCCAGTAGATGTTCTTACGACATTCAGCTCGTATGCGACCCATTACTTACCATTCCGGATCAAGGGAAAACATCCATGAGATCTCGGATATCCAACATTATCGCCAATGGCCTTAAAAGGTCATCTTGGAGCCCTTGAAGTCTCCGAAGCCGCCGCGGTTGGTGGATCCGCCACGGCCTCCACCACGCCCGCCAAAGCCGCCACGGCCACCCCCACGACCTCCGCCCCGACCACCGAAACTACCACGGCCTCCGCGACTTCCGCGATCACCAAAGCCGCCACGACCTCCGCGACCACCACCTCCGCCGTTGTTATCACGAGCGGCGGCGAAGTCGATGCGGATGCTTCGGCCGTCGACATCAGTGCCGTTCAAAGCCTCAAGAGCGGACTTGGCCTCGTCAACGGAGTTGAAGTCAACGTAGCCAAAGCCCTTGGGGTTACCGGTCTCCCTGTCGGTGGGGATGGAGACGCGCGAAATCTCGCCATGCGCGCTGAAGATCTCGTGGATGGATTCGTTGGTCGAGTCGAAAGAAAGGTTGCCAATGAACAGAGTGTTGCTGGGGGCGCTACGTTTGTCGCCATACTTCTGCGCGCGATCATTCTGCTTGGCTCCTGCGTTCTGGTTGTTGTTCTGACGCGGAGTGCTGAAATCGACGTTCAGGGCGCGACCATCAAGCTCGTGCTGGTGCATCTGCTCCTTGGCCTTGGCCGCCGACTCAGAAGAGGCGAACTCGACATAGCCGAATCTGTGATGATCAGCATCAATTCTCCAATGAGTAACGTCAATGAGCTCACCCCTTGGCACGACCAGTCTCGCGGTCCGTGATGATGCGGCAGCCGGTGATCTCGCCGAAGGACTCGAACTCGCGAGCGAGCCAGTCCTCATCAATATTCCAACTGAGGTTACCGACGAAGAGGTTCTTGATACCCTCATCACCGGCCTCCTCCGTCTTTGTCTTCTTCACGGCCGGTGCAGCCTCGGTCTCGGCTTTGCGCTTCTTGGAGGGAGCCTCATCCTCGTCGCTCTCGCTGGCGGAGGAGTCAGAACCATCTGAATCTGAATCGGAAGCAGAGTCATCGTCAGAGGAAGCCTGCTCGTGTTAGTTTGGACGCAAGGATATTGGCTAGCTGTAAGACTCACCTCGGCCTTAGCAGCAGCCTTGACAGCAGGCTTCTCCTCTTCCTCGTCCTCGGACTCGCTCTCGCTGCTATCGGAATCGGAGTCGTCCTTGGCCGCGGGCTTGGAGACACCGTTAGCCTTTGCGCCATTTGCCTTTGGAGCAACCGTCTCCTCTTCGCTCTCGCTCTCACTCTCACTGCTATCAGAGTCGGAGCTGGAGTCAGAGCTGGAGTCGACGGCGGCGGCGGGCTTAGCAGCTCCGTTGGCTTTGGCTTTGGCCGGAGCTTTGGCCGGAGCCTTTGTCTCGACTTCGCTATCGCTGGCGGAGCTGTCGCTCTCGCTCTCGCTTTCACTCTCACTAGACTCAGACTCCTCAGAGTCCGACTCAGGCTCGGGAGTGGGCTCCTTCTTCGATTTCTTGGACTTCTTCACCTCTTTGGCTACAGACTTGGCAATCTCTTTGCTCTTTGCCTTGGGAGTCTGAGCGGGCTTGGTGACGCGACCCTCCTTGACGGTAGGGACGACCTTCTTGGAGTCTTTCTTGGAGAGTTTGGCGGCATCGCCCTTAGATGACTTGGTCTTGGACATGATGGGTGGGTTGATCTGAATTCTACAAGGCATCAGTATGCTGCGGGAGTGGGGGTGTGTGACGAGGAAGGAAAGTGATGAAAGGAAAGAGGTTGGACGTCATGTCCCGCCGCGCGCGCAAAATCTCAAGGAGATTTCAACGTGCGAAAAAGCCCACTTCTTGGTTGTCTCGGAATGCGAAAAGCCCACAGGTATCTCTCGGTACCGCACAGAGGCGGTTGTCCCTCAAGCCCACGAAAAGCCCACAAGAGTATGCCCACAGAAGAATGGCTTCAAGGCGGCGTGTTCCCACAAATGCCGAGAAGACAAGATGAAACCCCTCAGTAGCGAAAAGCCCTCTGGTGAATCTTGTCGTGCTCTGAAGAGCAGCAGACGTGCCCTCTGAATGTGTGTTAAGGAAAAAATTGCCTCAATGCCCACTGACTTGATATGTTCTGGTACGTTGAAGAGTATGTTACTCTTGTTCAGCCCTCAGTAGTAGCCCACAGAAGCCCTCGTAAGCCCTCAAATGAGTCTCGAACTGGTGTTTTCGAGAAAAAAGGTGCCGGTGTCGAAAACAAGGAAGCGGCAGGTGTGGTGGAGGAAAGGTCGTGTTGGATGCGCGAAAAGTTCTTTCTATTTGAAAATTTCAGCGGGGCATGGCCCAAGCTCCTAAGGCGGTGAGCAAGTGGCTAGGCGAGACGCAGCTCATTGGCTGCGAGCTGTTGGTTCTGATGTCCGCTCGAAGCGAGGCGCTAGCGTTCCAGTGGTGAACGTCGCCCAACGGACACGCGAGCCATCTTTCGACAACCTTAGTATCAATAATGGCGACAGCTCACAAGCCGCGGCGGCGGAGGAAGATTGAAGAGGGTTCGCTCGCTCATGTTACCCACGGGACTTTGGATGTCGACGCCAGCAATGCTCGAAAGCCTGCGTTTCCGCTCGTTGCGTTCCTTTGGCCTGCGAAAGGCACCGTATCGCAATGGGTCACGATTCCCTTGATATTGATGACCGTTGGCCTCTTCCGATGGACGACCGGGCTATGGGGCTATTCTGGGCTCCAGTCGCCGCCAATGCATGGAGACTTTGAAGCTCAGCGACATTGGATGGAAATCACGAAGCACCTTCCCGTCTCAATGTGGTACTTTTATGATCTGGATTGGTGGGGATTGGACTACCCGCCCCTGACTGCCTATCACAGCTGGTTTCTGGGCGTTATGTAAGTACAGCCATCCTTTGTGTGAAACGGCCGCTAATATGACCCAGCGGATCCACCATCAATCCATCTTGGTTTACCCTCTACGAATCCCGCCGCCTCGACGACCCCTCGCTTAAAATATACATGCGAGCCACCGTCTTCGTGTCCGAATATCTCATATACATCCCGGCCGTCATCATCTTCCTTCGACGATTCTCGCGAGCTGAAAAGGTCAATGTCTGGGAAGCATCGATTGCTCTGGTTGCGATCCTGATGCAGCCTGCCACGATGCTCATTGACCACGGACACTTTCAGTACAACACAGTCATGCTCGGTCTTGCCGTTGCGACCATGTCTAGCATTCTCGCGGGCCGCCACTTGTGGAGCTGTGTGTTCTTCGTTGGGGCGCTGGGGTTCAAGCAGATGGCACTTTTCTACGCTCCAGCCATTTTCGCCTACCTTCTCGGCATATGTCTTTTTCCAAGGCTCAACGTCACTCGATTCGTACTCATTGCTATTGTTACAGTAGCGTCGTTCGCGTTGCTTTACCTTCCTTTCATTCTGGGTGTCGCATACGACCAGTACAGGGGCATTCCACACAAGGGACTGGAGCTTCCACCGCTTCTTGAATCTTTACCGATCAAGCTAGATGACGAATATTGGTACTACCCAACGATTCTCCAATTAGCGCAATCGATTCATAGAATCTTCCCCTTCGCTCGGGGTCTCTTCGAAGACAAGGTCGCCAATATTTGGTGCGCCATCCACACGGTCCACAAACTCCACCGATATCCACCTGTCCTTCTTCAGCGAGCAGCCCTTGCCGCTACATCTTTGGCAATCGCGCCGCCATGTCTCGTAATCTTTCTGAAGCCGAGAAAGGAGCTCGTACCGCTTGCGCTAGCGGCAACATCGTGGGGTTTCTTCCTCTGCTCCTACCAAGTGCACGAGAAGAATGTTCTGCTGCCACTACTGCCTATGACGGTCCTTCTCAGTGGACAGAAAGGTCTCCTTCCTTCCATCCGCGCTTGGGTCGGGCTTGCGAACATGCTTGGAGTATGGACCATGTTTCCGCTGTTGAAACGAGACGAACTCAGAGTACCGTACTGTGCGTTGTCACTGCTGTGGGCATACCTCCTTGGGCTGCCTCCAGTCTCCTTTTCCGCTTACAGTGAGGGAACGATGGGCGGACTGAATCTGCTGACGAAAATTATCCACCTAAACATCTACCTCGCTATGGCTGGGTGGCACGTTGTGGAAGCCTTCTTTCCCCCGCCGGCCGAGAAACCAGATCTTTGGGTGGTTGCGAATGCCGGCATTGGGTGTGGCGGATTTGTCCTTTGCTACGTCTGGTGCCTGTGGACCCTGCTGTGGAAGAGTGAGCTTTTCGGAAAAGCCAGTACGAGCGCAAAGAGCAAAACTCAGTAACTTCTTCGAAGGTTTTCGATTTTTGCTTTCATAGCATTCTTTCACGATACCCACTGTTTTCATATCTTTGGAGGGTAGATTCGGGTTTCATTGACACAAGTATGGTATATCCGCCAGTCAAGCTCTATTGTTCTCCTGCAATGCTTGACGCCACGTGGATGCTTTGTAATGTACATATCCCCTCCTCCTGTAACTTTATCGTACAACTACCCCCACCACGATCATATGGTAAACCCGTAGCCAGCCATGCATTCTTTGTATTTCGTTACGAGGTCGGCGCATTCTTCTTGGGCGTTGTTCGATTTCGAGAAGAGCATGCATTCGTCGCGCTTCGCCTTTTCATCCGTGCAGACGCAGCAGGGCTGTGAGATTGTCAGACGCGTGGGTCTTCAGTGAAGAGGCGAATCGTACTTTTGGCTTTGCCGGCGCGCCGGATAAGGTCTTGAGGTCTGCGCCCATGTTGGCGGCTGATGGGGGGGCCGGAGCCGGTGCTATACATCAATTAGAGAAGGCCGACCGCGTAGTCTACACGAGACGTACTTGACTGTCCTGATCCCATTGTGTCTGTACGAAGTTGTGTGTTGAAGCTCTGCCCTGCTTAGCAATGCGAAATCATCTCTCGCAGCTCGTGTCATCGGTCTTGGCACTCCCGCTCGCCGATTGGTCGCCACGCAGACGCAGGGACCTGGTCCACTACTCAAATAAACCCCACCAGCGCACCAAAACACCAGTTCCCGTCTCCTGGCACGCACCCCGCGCTCAATTCTCCTTCTTCGCCTTGTTTCGCCCGCACCCCCGATATTTCTAGCTTTTTGTGTAGGCAACTTCTGCTCTTGGGACAATGTCTGGATCCAAGGTCTTCTCGCTCGAGGGCAAGAGCCTCAAGCTTACGTCGGCGGAGGACATTGAGCCGCATATCAAGGAGCTGAGAGAGAATGATGATGTGGAGGAGGTGAGGTTCTTGGGGAACACGCTGGGGATAGGGGCTAGTGAGGCGCTGGCCAAGGTGCTGGAGACGAAGAAGAACTTGCAGGTTTGTTTACCCCTCCATCGTCAACTGTACATGACTGACAATAGGACGCTAGGTCGCCAACTTTGCCGACGTCTTTACTGGACGACTCCTCTCCGAGATCCCGCAAGCGCTCTCACACCTCCTCACCTCCCTCCTCACGCTGCCGAAACTCTACACCATCGACCTCTCCGACAACGCCTTCGGTCTCAACACCCAGGCACCCCTTGTAGACTTCCTGTCCCAGCACGTCCCCCTCCGCCACTTAATCCTCAACAACAATGGTCTGGGACCCGCAGCTGGCGTTCTCATCGCCGACGCCCTCACCACCCTCGCCGAAAAGAAAGAGGCGGCCAAGAAGGAAGGCAAGGACGTCCCGGACCTCGAGACCATCATCTGCGGCCGCAACCGCCTGGAGAACGGTAGCATGGCCGCATGGGCAAAAGCATATGCAGCTCACAAGGGCGTCAAGGAAGTGAAGATGACGCAGAACGGCATCCGGCCAGAAGGCATAACGCACCTCCTCACCCATGGCTTCTCGAATTCCTCCAACATCGAGATCCTTGATCTCCAAGACAACACTTTCACTACTATGGGTGCAAAGGCGCTTAGCAACGTTGTCGGCGGCTGGACGGAGCTCAGAGAACTCGGCGTAAACGACTGCCTCCTCAAGCCCCGCGGCGGCATCGCCCTCGCATCTGCCCTCCAAAAGGGTAAAAACCCCAAGCTCGAAGTGCTCCGCCTCCAGTTCAACGACATCACCGCGAAAGGCGTCGCCAGCCTCGCAGAAGCCCATTCCAAGCTCCCCTCCCTCCGCCGTATTGAACTCAATGGCAACAAGTTCAACGAAGAAGATCCTTCCATCGCCAAGCTGCGTGAAGTGCTGGAGGAGCGCAAGGACGCTGCTGACGGTGTGGGCGAGGACGATGACGAGTACTGGGGGCTCGACGAGCTGGACGAGTTGGATAGCGAAGAGGAGGAAGAAGAAGAGGAGGAGGAGCTGAAGGCGGGTAGCGAGGAAGAGGAGGAGGGTGTCGAGGTTGAGGAGAAGGCGGCGAGGGAGATTATTGCCGCGGAGCAGGCTGAGAACGAGAATGTCGCGCAGGAGAAGGATCAGAAAGTTGATGACTTGGCGGATCTCTTAGGAAAGACGGAGATCAAGTAACGGACTCTGCAGCTCGCTGTAAGTTGGACAAGGTTGTGGACATGCTGGCAACAAGGAAGATACCATAGATAGAATGCGAGCGTTTGATCATTGACTGCATCTTGGAGGGTAGATCGAGCATTTCATCGAAAGCACATGGAACAAGTGTAACACGTCGAGATTGGGTGTACATGTTCTCATTTCTGTTATCATGCCCGATCATGTGTGATCATCGCAAATGCGTCAAGGGCTGGGTATATACATGCTTGCTAAAATCGCATTCCGAAGCCCCATCTCGTCGTCCTCGAAAGCTTCCTTGACCTAATTTCTCAAGGTCTGTCAAAGTGATCTGGAAAACTTCTTCTCATCATCCTTGTAGGGTAACAACGTAGTCGAAACATCTTAGACAGCTTCAACCGGGGGCTTCGTATCCGCAAAGTGCTGGGCCTCAGCAGCAATGCTACCCTTCTTGACATGACCGTGAGCCCGATGCTCACGACTCTGCACCAGCGCCGCATCCTCCTTCGTAACAGCCTCAGGCTCATTCTCCACCTTCGGAGCGATCGTAGCCTCAGCCTTCTTGAGGTTGGCCTCCTTATTTGCGGCCGACTGCTCGGCAGGGATGGACTTGGCGTTGGCGGTCGGGCCAGCATTTGTGTTGTCGCTGAGCGACAGGGCGCGCTCACGCTTCGCGGCGACCGACTGGGCGGCGGCTGTCAGTCCACCTTTCTCGGTGTGGCCGTGGGCGCGAGCCTCGAGGGAGTGCAGGTGATCGGCCTCTTCCTTCGTGACGGTGCCCTGCTCGACTTTGGGAACGATCTTAGCGAATTCCTTTTGGAGCTCGACCTCTAGCTCCGGGTGCGGGGCGTTGGTCTGCCCGATGGCTTTCTGCATCTCTGGTGGGGATACGATGTTAGCGGGGTCCAAAGGTTCTCGCAGAGCTGCAGAAAGATGGAGAAAATTTACTGCTAACAATCCCCTGCGTCGTCTTGAGGATCTCGCTCGTGACTTCTGCAGGATTGTTGTCCACAGCCACCTTCAAGTCATTGACGATCGTCAACAACGAGGTATGCGGGCCCTGGCCAAGAGCAGGCGTCTCCTCGTGGATCTCTTGGGCAGCCAAAGCCAACGACTCGACGGCCGAGATGATTTTGGCTGAGCGCTCGTCCTTGGCTTCGAAATTCTCGCTCAGACGGCGGGCGTCTTCCGTGGTGATGCTGAGGGGGTCCTTCTGCAGCTTGTCGAGGACCTTGTGGAGTTGTGAGTTACCCTGCGGGAGGGCAGATGAGGATATGAAGATGCCATGGGAGAGAGGAACTTACGGTGCCCTGGATTGCGTCGATGGATGCCATGTTGGACTTTTGGTCGTGGCTTGATTTGAGTAGTTGGGGCGGATTGGGTGTTGAAGCGCGTCTGGTGCGTGGGTGGAAGAAGTTGAGGTTGAGGCGTTTGGTCGTGGGAATATTTATTTGTTGACGATGACGTCGACGTCAACGCGCCTGCGCGGGTGAGTGCATGTGCGAGCAAACAGCAGTAACTGCACTCCACCGCTGCATATGGGGGGCGCCTAAGACCGGGGGAAGCTACAACGCATCCCGGACGAAAGAACGTCGACCAGCCGTGAGAGGTCAAGGAGGACGATGAAGCCATTCACGCTTTGTTCCACGACATTCAGAGTGGTTGCCTCTTTCAGTCTGAACAAAGCCGTGGGCGGTCACCTAAGGACTGTGACCTTTCTTTTCCAAAAACTCTTTGGACCGATATGGAGGGCAAATTGTTTTCGCGTTCCTGATTGGAAAGCATGCCTGCCACAAGCTTCCCTAAGATGTGCATTGGTAAAGTACGCCGAGTGCTGCAAGAATGCACCGTTCATATGATATCAGCCACACTGTAACACATTATAGCATCTGCACCTTAAATGGCCGTGGAAGTTGGTAGAACCATAGTGACGCCAAACTGTCGTCCGCACGCGACGTCTTCCGCAAACTTCGCTCCCTAGACTATCTCTTACAGGAAGCATACGGCTCAAAATGGTAACATTAGCGGCCATTTCCGTGTATGGGGAGAATGTGTAACAAAAAGCGGTTCTAATTGAGAGTCGAAATTCGCTGTGCCGATGTTGTACGAGAAACGAACATGTTATATCGGATGTATGCAGAAATTGAGGACCCTGTATGCCGTGCTTCTTGCACATTGATGCAGGCGACGGAGGATCGGCGACGGTTTCTCCACTCTGCCCGGTCTGGCGTCGTTGTGGATCAAATGGCACATGCTCACGAGGAAGACGTGGTCGGATTACCGGAAGACGGGGAGAGTTCGCTGCCTCTCATCGTCCGCGCCCAGGACCTCGGCAGGCCCAATCTATCGATCCGTGAGAAGAAAGTTGGGGACAATAACACCGGCGGTAGCGATGGCGGGACAGCCGCGTCTATCGTGGAGTGTCGTGGAGACGGTGGTGTCTTGTCGATCATGCCCCCCACGCGATCTGGCGCCGTCAAATTCAGGGGCGCTTGGGTGATCGGCCGCTTACGCCGCTGCCGCAAGCCACGGACCGTTTGAAACATGTGCTCGCGATAAGGATAAGGGAAAGGGATGCTGGACGAATAACTTGACGCTGCGAGGACGATAACAAAGGCCCGAAATAACACAGGATACGCCTCCTTTTCATGAAGAATGAATGCTGCAAGGGCGTTGGTCGGGCGGCGAATTGGATGAATTGTCGGCTTGCCGTGGCTTGGAACGTCTTTCGGGACCTGCAGCAGTGACGTCGTACGCGAAAACAAGTCGCTGGCGGCACTCGTCTCTTACACGCGGCTAGCTGCTCTGGACGGCTTTGTGCGACGATCGGCAGAAGGACAAACCTTTTCCATCTGAGCTCGTCCCAACAGCGAGAAGCGCGTTCCCACACGCGGCGCCGTGACTTGTCGGCTCCAGCGGCCCAGTTATTGCGGTCACTCAATTGCATGAGAGCCGCCGAAAGACGCGTCGGAGCTGGCCAGGGAATGCGAATCGGTGATCAAGCCATCTTCCAACCCGGTGTGGGCCACGCGCGGCTCCTGCTATTTATCTGACCTGCAGCACCAGCCAACACTTATCTTGCACCTCCTTGTCTGCCCTCACCCTGTCCCACCTCGCCCTCGCTATTTCATTAGAGTTCCCCCGACCGTTCTAACTAGTTGTGCGGTCTTCTTTCTTATCGTCACTCGCTGAAATTTTTCACTTCCCACTACTAGTCGCGACCGCAACGTCATAGCTCGCGGTCGGTGCAAAGCGTCGTGGAGCAGCAACACCACTTTCTTTTTTTCTCAGACAAGATTCGTCGCTAGATACCGACCATGACGACGCCGGATACCGAACGGCCCGAGCCGACGTACGAAATGCACAGCAATACCCACGTACCTCAAACCTGCGCACACCAGAGGTCCTCCGACGATGATGGCACATTTGTGGGGGATGATCTGAGCCGGCAGGGTTCCCGCGACGGAGCTGGATATGGAGGGGCCAGGGCTCGGGCAGGAAGCCACCTGACGGTGGAGACTGCACACATGGAACCGACGCGGTCGCTGGCTTCTCCCTCGCAAACGCGCGAGCAAGCTAGTCGCTTGGATGACGATCTGGCTCTGCTCCAGATTGAACGGCAAATCTCTCATCAGGATGAGCTCAACCGCGAGCAATCACAGTCGAGATCGATTAGACGCCAGAGGTCACGAAGGCCGGACCCGGTCGACGAGTTCGACGAGGCAACAAACCCTTTGCACGAGAAGGCGGCACTATACAAGCCGCCTGAGAATCCGTCTACAGGCTTCTCCAAATTCTTTAAGAAGGTCCACAATTCCAGCTTCCTCGTCCGATACTTCACCTACATCACTCCGGTGGTCCTGATCATCCTCATCCCACTCCTCTTGGGCGCGCTGCTGTTCGAGGACGCCAGTGTTGGCGGTGTGAAGATGGTATGGTTCTGCATCTGGCTCCAAATAGTTTGGTTGACCCTTTGGGCTGGCAGACTGCTCGCAAAGTGTCTGCCGTGGCCCATTGGACTCGTCTCCAGTCTCTTCACGAACAACAGCAAAAAGTGGAGAGACATGGGCAAGCAGCTGGAGCTTCCTGCAACCTTGTTCTTTTGGTGGCTCGCTATAGAGGTCTCATTTCTGCCGACCATGAAGAATCACTCCATCAACGGCGACAAATCGACCAAGCACTGGCAGTCGACCATGAACAAGGTGCTCATATCCATCTTTGTGGGGATGACATTGAACTTCATTGAAAAGATCATCATCCAGCTCATTGCCATCAGCTTCCATCTTCGGACGTATGCCGATCGTATCGAGTTGAACAAGTTTCAGATTGGGAGCTTGGCGAAGCTGTACAAATTCTCAAAGGAGAAGATCGCTGTAGAGGACTCCGAATTCGAATCGAGGAGCGATCCAGCGTCTGGCGCTCGCACACCCGGCCAAATCATCAAGGAAGCGCAGAAGAACACCAAGGAAGCATTTAGCAAATTTGGGGATGTCGCCGGAAAGGTTGCTGGTGACTTCACTGGTCGACAAGTCGCAAAGAGCAATCATCCGCACCAGGTCGTCCTGACGCTCCTCGGCAGCACGGGCGGCAGCCAAGTGCTGGCCCGCCGATTGTATCGAACGTTCGCTCGTGAAGAGACGGAGACTGTTCACTCCGAGGACCTCAAGAACGCCTTCGAAAACGATGACGAAGCGGAAGCCGCATTCTCCATGTTCGATAAAGACATGAACGGTGACATCTCGATGGAGGAGTTGGAGGCCGTGTGCGTCGAAATCGGTCGCGAGCGAAAGTCCATCACAGCATCCCTGAAAGACCTCGACTCCGTCGTTAGCAAGCTGGACGATGTCTTCGTGTTCATCGTCATCGTCATCACGCTTCTTGTCTTCATCTCCTTGATCTCGACCTCTGCTGCCGGTGTTCTGACATCCGCTGGCTCTGCAGTGCTCGCCCTTTCTTGGCTGTTCTCCGCTACTGCACAAGAATTTCTGCAGTCCGTCATCTTCGTCTTTGTGAAACACCCCTTCGACGTCGGCGACCGAGTCGGTATCTATGGAAACACTGGCGCGCTGGGTCGCGGCGACGACTACTTTGTGAAAGAAATCGCTCTACTCTATACGGAGTTTAAGAAGATGGAAGGTCACGTTGTCCAAGCTCCAAACAGCTACCTCAACACTCTCTTTATTCTCAACCAGCGGCGATCTGGGGCTCTTGCGGAAGCTGTTCCTGTCGTCATCAAGTTTGGAACGACGCTCGACCAGATCGACCAACTTCGCCAACGTCTGCTCGAATTCGTCAGAGCCGAAAAACGAGAATACCAGTCGAACATCCTCACTGAGCTGAGGGAAGTCTCGGAAGTCCATTCACTGACACTGAACGTCGTCTTCTTCTACAAGTCGAACTGGCAGAACGAGCTGCTTCGTCTTCAGCGCCGAAACAAGTTCATCTGCGCTTTGATGATTTCAATGCAGGAGAGTGGCATCGAAGGACCGCGCATGCGCTTCCCGGGTCAGAAGGAGTCATTCCCCGTCTATTTGCAAAACCTCCCTCACCAGCAAACACCTGGTGTGGGACACAATGGCACACCAGACAATCCGAACGGCATGCTGCACCAGCAGTCTCAGGAAGAACCTTTCGTAGCCCCAGCACCTGACATGGATGGCGCGGCCGATGGAAGTGTTCCTCCCCATCGACGTGCCTCAATTCTCCGCAATGGTGCTGGTGCTGGTCGCAGTCGTGGTGAATCAATGGCCGCCATGGGTCGTCGTGTCGACTTCTCGCTGGGTATGAGGGACATGAGTCATAGCGACATGCCTGGCGACGTGTTTGAAGAGAGAGAAACGCAGGCCCTCAACAAAGCCACGATGGTGCGAGTCACATCTCCGTCCCGACACTCGCAAGATCGCTCCCGAGCTTCTCAAGAAGGCGGTCGTTCCACTTCGATATCCGACCGCCCACGCCAGTTTGGTCGCCTGCAACGCGTCAATACCGATAACTCCCAAGCCCGTGAGCGCAGTAGCCATAGAAACCGATTTTTCGGCCGCTCGCGCAACCGGGACGAAGAGACTGGCATGGCAGACATCCCGGAGGCTGTCTACGATTCGTCGGAAACCAGGGGCGACAAGTTGGACCCTCGTTCTGGGCTTGTCAGTCCCATGGCCATGAGGAGTGCAGACGACACGCGAGCGCCGCAGTCTTCAGGTGCTCTTCCGAACACGGGGGAGGAACAAGCTTTCAGCCGACCGTCACGCGCTCAGACCGATACATTTGAGATGAGGCGTCTTCACTAGTAGAATATCTGCCGACTTACGGACAACAAATGGGGTTTTTCTTTATCGATATTTGTTCTTTCCAGAAGCATCTAGAGGTGAAGTCACAGTCTCGGTCTATAGCATGGCGGTGGTGTCTTTTTCGGTGGAGTTGAGACCCAAGATGAACTGGGCTATGATTTTCACCTTAGAATTCATAATTGCATCGCGTGGCATATTCGTAGACTTTGAACAGCCAGGCTGCCGTCCACATTAGACAATCTACCATCTCTCTTCCATAGTGATCATTTCACCTGCAGAGAGTTCAACAAGAACCTGTCGTGATGCAGCATCTGCCTCTCCGGCCAGCACAAGTGCATTCATTCAGCGTGCCCGCGGATAATCTACCTGCAAATTCGATGAAAGGACCAATCACGTGTCTCGTGCACCTACCGCGCACGGTGGTGGTCCGGGCGACCTCGCCAAAGCGCACGCCAAACCAAATAAACACAACTTGCCCCGCTAAAGCCTAAAGCACAGCAAGCACAGCTACACCGCTTCGTTGCACCTAACCGCAGGACGAACGACAACATCCCCAATCCCAACCGCCGCCCAGGACATCCGCTTTGCCCCTTCCAACAGTCTGTTTGATACAGAGCTGAGAGTCGTTCATCATGCGTGGAGAGGTACGTTTCGCTGCTTTGCTATCTGTTGATTGTGGGGAAGAGGAGGGGTTCGGTTGGCGCCGAGATGTGCGTTCAGGGAGGCGGACACACATGCGATGGCACGCTTCCACGTCCGATCGAACGCGCTGCAATGGGAGGAGAGTGGAGCAAAGGCTTTTCGAATGCTGGATACACATTAGGCATCGGGGAATCGCGCGTGGGATACTACGAGGAAGAAGAGCGCGGCCGCGCGAGTGTCGGCGGGTGCCAGGTTCATGTGCTTATGCTGACAAGAATCTGTAGATCTGCCATCTTCACATCGGCCAGGCCGGTGTCCAGCTTGGTAACAGCGCGTGGGAGCTGTACCTGCTAGAACATGGTCTGAAGGCCGACGGACGCCCTGATCCCGACGCGAAGGACCTTGCCGATGGTGGTTCGAACGAGACCTTCTTCACCGAGACGGGAAGCGGGAAGTATGTGCCGCGCTCAATCTTCGTCGACTTGGACCCCTCTGTAAGTACCACAGATGCTAGGACACCAACAGTAACTGACATATCCTAGCCTATCGACGAGATCCGCACCGGCCAGTACCGTCAACTGTTCCATCCCGAGCTCCTCGTTAGCGGCAAGGAGGATGCTGCCAACAACTACGCCCGCGGTCACTACACCATCGGAAAGGAGCTCGTCGATAGCGTCGTCGAGAAGATCCGCCGTGTTGCTGGTATGGTGCATATACACGCAGGGGTAAACGCTGGCTAACGAAGACAGACAACTGCTCGTCGCTTCAAGGCTTCCTCATCTTCCATTCGTTCGGCGGTGGAACCGGCTCCGGATTCGGTGCTCTGCTCCTTGAGCGCCTCTCTACCGACTATGGCAAGAAATGCAAGCTCGAGTTCGCCGTCTACCCGGCCCCTCGCGTCTCCACCTCCGTCGTAGAACCCTACAACGCTGTGCTCTCGACCCACAGCACCATTGAGAACTCTGACTGCACTTTCCTCGTCGACAACGAAGCCGTTTACGATATCTGCCGCCGCAATTTGGATATTCCCCGCCCTGACTACGAGCACCTCAACCGTCTGATTGCTCAGGTCGTTAGCTCCATCACCTCGAGTCTGCGATTCGATGGTGCCCTCAATGTCGACTTGAACGAGTTCCAGACCAATCTGGTCCCGTACCCGCGCATTCATTACCCGCTCATCAGCTACGCACCTGTTGTTTCGGCCAAGAAGAGTTCGCATGAGAGCTTCAAGGTGTCCGAACTGACCTTCCAGTGTACGTATTGTTCATCCTCCTCGTGATTTGGGCATCACTAATTCAGGCAGGCTTTGAACCCAACAACCAGATGGTGGTCTGCGACCCCCGAAACGGAAAGTACATGGCTGTCGCTCTTCTGTACCGTGGCGATATTGTTCCTCGCGACTGCACGGCTGCGGCTGCGGCGCTCAAGGCTAAGTCGTCCTTCAACCTGGTTGAGTGGTGCCCTACTGGGTTCAAGCTCGGTATCAATTACACCAAGTAAGTCACCCTATGATTCTTTCGGAACGCTGCTAACGAATCGAAGGCCGATCGGCCCGCCTGGCAGCGAGCTTGCCTCCGTCGACCGCAGCGTCTCCATGCTTAGCAACACCACCGCTATCGCCGAAGCCTGGTCTCGCCTCGACCACAAGTTTGATCTCATGTACTCCAAGCGTGCCTTCGTTCACTGGTACGTTGGTGAGGGTATGGAGGAAGGCGAGTTCTCTGAAGCGCGTGAGGACTTGGCCGCGTTGGAGAAGGACTACGAAGAGGTTGCCAGCGATTCGCTGGATGACGAGGTTGAGGAGGAAGGCGAGTACTAAGCACATTACCTTCGATGGAACACAGTTTGGGTGCCTCGTTGGTTTTTGAGTGGTTAAGATGGTACGGGAACGCGGAGGTAGGTGTAGGCTTGTGTAGGCTTGAAATGTCAACCCGATATTAAGCATCTCACAGTCTCTTCAAAATGCATTGACGTGTCTGCCCTTCACAATGTCTCATCCACCATATCCCTTTTTGCATTCGAGACGCTACCTCGCAGATATTTGTTGAATAGGTGGCGTTCGCTCGATGGCTGCATCACGTCACCCCAGTCGGAAGCACAGGCTGGCGCATTCCTAGCGTTCCCCGCAGCTCAACCGCTCAACACCACACTTCATCACAGCCACCTTTCAGCAAACTCGAAAAGATGTTCAGTCTACCGTCATTCAAGCTACCGTCATTCCTCGGCTCCGGTGGCGAGACCCACCCCTCAATTGACCTTCCTTCAGTCGAGATTCACGATGTCGAGACGGCGGCCGAGAAGCGACCGCGCACACTAAAGCACCTTCTCAAGGCGAACCATGCGAACCACTCCATAATATATCACGACCTTCGTTTTCACAACCACGCACCACACGTAGGCGCAATAGAAGCTCTGTTGGCGGCAGCTGCTAAGCTTGGGAGATAGATTCTCGGCTCGGCATACATACTGGGAGGGACGCATGAGCACCTGAATGGGATATATGAGAAGGAGTCGGAGGAGCTGGAACCGTGGCATGACTCTCCGGGCGAAATCTCAAGAGACGATTGGAGAGACTTTCTGGGGAAGCGGGAGTGCGTCGCTTGCCGCCGTGCCTCGGAGTTAGCTGACAATGCACAGGTACCAGCGAGCTTTCGTGGACTTTTTCGAGGATCAGTTAGTGTCCAAACGGTACGACTGGAAGCTATTGCTTGACGAGTTTTTGTTTGAGGGCAAGCAGCCTTTGATCAACGGGCTGGTGGCAGGACGTGAGTACACACCTACTGAGCTCTTTCGCGTAGCTAACAGCTATCAGTTGGCCACCCGCTCATCCATCTCGGCTATGCCTACGAACTACACTCTAGAACCGTCGCCATCGAAGCGCTCGCGCTCGGCGCATGCTTCTACAGCTCCGTCCACAAATATATCGATGACCCGTCCTTCACGAAGCCTAGCCCTCACCGATCGACGTCGCTACTCGATATACTACACAAGGTCAAAGATGACAAGAGGTTCGACGGACTCTATGACCACCGGAGCGGAGACATCTCAAAAGTGCTGGTGGAACGAGAGGAGGCTTTCTTGGAATACTGGAATGTGTGGGAGCTTCCGGATCCAGAGAGGCAATTCGAAGAATCGCAGCGGACGGCCGTCGCCATTCTCGTCGGCACCGAGCCACCGGCCGAGTCGAAGTTCGATTTCTTCCTCGTGCACCTTCTAACCTCGTCACATGCGGTCCGGATCCTTCTTCCACTCATACCCGCGAAGTTCCACATGAACCTCGTACGACAATGGTGGTTGTTCACATTGGCTGTGTATATCGCGCAGGTCCGGCCAGGGATCAATCTAGACACGATCAAAGACTACGACCTGAAAGGCAAGAATTGGAAGTTTGTCCTAGACAAAGCGCTCAACTCAGCGCATTCGCTCGATGCACATTTCGTGAAAGGTAAGCAACGCCATTATTCTCGATTGTTCTGTTTACTAGCAATAGCAGCGCTACGGTCGATGAAGGTGGCATCCGAAACATGGGGCGACCCTGAGCAGTACTACCTCAAAGCAGCTGTTAAGTTTGCAGACGAGTTTGGGGACTGGGGAGGGTTTGGGACGACGGGTGACGCGGCGTACTACCCGGAATTTCAGTAGATGCCCAGGGAAAAGCAGGTTATAGGCACCCGACGAGGCGATATGACGACGGCATGAGCAAAGTAATTTGTTTCACATTCTCTTGCTACGCGCTCGCGGCATGCACATCTGTTATTGAAGGAGACATGCACTGTCAAATTAACGCCCACAAATGCACAGCCACGTCTCTGGTTGGACGCTGGGAACAAGCAGGGCCGCTCAGCTCCGAGCTAGCCGGGAAACGGTCTAATAGCGACCGGCTTAATCATGTGCTCATTTACGATGGCTTATGCATGAGTAATAGCCATGCAGGCAGGCTTTCCCATGAGCGGCCATGGTGAATTGCTAGCCGCAGTAGCTTATCTCTGAGAGGGTGTTTTAGGACACGGACTGACAGGCTTGGAAAAGCTTGACGAGGTAGTCTGCCCGTGAAGAGGTTCTGCCCATGAATGCGGCGGAGGCCCCTCGTGCTCGAACCGGAAGGGCGCGGGTGCGTCAGCATGAGTCTCTCGTGAATGTGGTGCAATTATGGGAAACCTGCATGTGCTGGTGCTGGTGCTGGTGCCGGTGCTGGTGCCGTGAAGAAAAAGGCCGGCGGCCCCGCGACGGGCGGTGCTACCATATCCACGACCACGTCTCGACCGCTGTGCCCTTGGGTTTCCTGCTTATCTTGCGCCGGATCTCTCGATCTGATAATTTGACGTCAACGCGACGTCGTCTCGAATTTCCGAACCCGTCCAAGCCCGCGCGCTAGATCCATTCCTGGACAGTCGGCGCTCGGTTTCGGCCAGCAACATTGGAACGAGCGGTACCTTGGACAGAATTTCGTCATCCCGCCGCCCCGGTTGACCTCGCAAAGTGCACCGAGTCGCCAGCGTTTTAAATTTCCTTACTTGAGCGTGCATTCCCCGCGGCAGGGCAAACAACCCAGCTTGCTCCCCGTTGTTCCTGTTGTTCCCAGCGAGCATATTTATTTTATTTTCCAACAGACCGCGGCCCCACAGCTCCATCACGCTCCCAGAAGCAGCGGGCCAGAGACAGTTCCGGTTCCGCCATGTCTCTCAAAAAGGCCCTCACCAAGCTCAAGCCGGGCTCTCGCAGCAACCCGGCGTCCGACGACGAGGGTCTAGCCTCACCCAAAGCTAATGGGAATGCCTCGCCCAGGACGGGCATCTTTGGCAGGGCAAGCGGCGACTTCTCGCGCAACAGTGTTGACCAGAAGTTGGTCGATCCGCTGTCTCCCGCAGACAGCAGGACCAGCCTAGACCAGTCCAAGTCTGACACGCGGAGAGGCAGCGGCATCTTCCACCGAAGCACCGATAGTCCCACCCGCAAAGCAAGTCTAAACCACCACCGTACGGGGTCCAATTCCCACGGCACCCACAGCCCCATTCGGGCGGTCAAAGAGAAGCTGCGGATCGGCGCTGGCGACTCGTCCAGCGGCGATGATGGGCCCCTCAACCGCGACGGCGAGCCCATGTCGCGGAACCAGCTACGCAAGCACGAGAAGCAGGCGCAGCAAGAAGAGCGGAAGAAGGACAATCTGGAGAAGGACAAGGAGATTGAGAGACGGCGGAAGGAAATGGAGGCGCAAGCCGACAAGGAGTTGACACCTGAGCAGAAGGCCAAGTACGGCATAATACCGCCAAACAGCTATGCTGGCGAGTGGAAGCACGAGCCGCGGCTCAACATTTTTGATTTTACCACCAAGGACGTCGGCAAGGAGGTTGTCTTCCGTGCTCGCATACATCATTTACGGAAGATGAGCTCTAAATTCGTCTTCTTCGTCTTCCGGCAGCAGATCGCTACCATCCAGGGCATCTTGGTGGAACACGCAGACGTCTCCAAGTACATGTTGTACTGGGCGGAGCATCTAGAGGCCGAGACCGTCGTTCTCATCAAGGGTGTCCTTCAGGAACCACAATCCAAGCAGGGCGAAGTCACGGGCGCCACCATCCACCATGTCGAGGTTGCCGTCCACGAGCTCCACGTCGAGGCAGCGGTGACCGAACACCTGCCATTCACTGTCCACGAAGCCGAAGTGACCCAAGCAGAGGTCGACGAAGAGCTGGCCAAGGCTGACCATAAGGAGGGCCAGCACCGGGTCAAGATCGCGGACCGAACTCGCTTGAGCAACCGTGTTATCGATCTGCGGACGACTACTTCGCATGGTATCTTCCGAATCCAGTCCGGCATCTGCCACTTCTTCCGATTACAACTGGACAGCGAAGGGTTCATCGAGATTCACTCTCCCAAGCTGCAGGGCGGCGCCACAGAGTCCGGAGCCAGTGTCTTCAAGGTAGAATACTTTGGGCGTGGCGCCTTCTTGGCCCAGAGCCCCCAGCTCGCAAAACAAATGTGCATTTCTGCCGATTTTGGCAGGGTGTACGAGATTGGCGCCGTCTTCCGAGCAGAGAACAGCAACACATATCGCCATCTGACAGAGTACACTGGTCTGGATCTCGAGATGGCCATCGATGAGCACTACCATGAAGTCCTGCGCGTGCTGGACCGCACGTTCAAGGCAATCTTCACGGGCATCTACGAGCGCCATCGCGAGGATATTGAGATTGTCAAGCGCCAGTTCCCTCACGAGGATCTCGTCTGGCTAGACCAGACACCCATCATCCCATTTGCCGAAGCCATCCGGATGCTGAACGAATCGGGCTGGAAAAACGAGGACGGCAACCCTCTCGATGAGAACGAGGATATGGGGACGAGAGACGAGGTACAGCTTGGACGTGTAATTAAGCAGAAGCTGGGTACAGATTACTACGTCCTAGACAAGTTCCCTGTTAACGCGCGACCGTTCTACGCCATGCCCGATCCGAACAATCCGACTGTGACGAACTCATTCGACATCTTCCTTCGCGGACAAGAAATTCTAAGCGGTGGCCAGCGTATTCACGATGCCAGCATGCTTCTCGATAATATGAAGCGACTGAAGATCGATCCCCAGAGCATGGAGGAGTACATCCAGGGATTCCAGTGGGGGGCACCCCCACACGGTGGTGGTGGTATCGGATTGGAGCGTATTCTTATGCTTCTCCTGAACCTGGGCAACATTCGACATGCGTCCTTGTTCCCACGCGATCCGAAGAGTCTTCCGGAGAAGGCCGTTATCAAGCAATTGCGCCATCCGGAGGCAAGCACTATGCACCCGCCATGGGAAGGTCAGGACCGCGCCGCGGCTGGCATGGAATTTCAGCCTATCGAGCGGCTTATTGCCAACTACGGAGATGCTACAAATACGTCGTGGCTGGAGCCTCGTACGGAGATCTGGCGGGACGAGTACACAGGTGCTGCAGTTGGCTTCGTTCCGCAGGATGGTTTCGGCATCACTGTCGGTGACCCTCTCTGCCATCCTTCTCAATATTTGAAAACCATGACGGGCTACCTGAAGTACATCAGGAAGGAGCGCAACCTCAAGCCACTCTGGCTCTTGGTAGGTTCGGAAGCAGAGGAGGTTCTTGCTACGAAGTTCAATTGGCGTACATTCTCCGTCGTTGCCGAGCAGCGCGTGGACCCTGCCCACAATCCCGCCTTGAACGACTCTGACATCCAGCGCAAGATCCGACATGCAGAGAAGGAGGGCGTGAAGATCACCGACTATGCACTCGGCAGCCCACCACCGGAGGACATGAAGAAGAAGATCGATGCTCGTGTGGAGGACTGGTTGAAGAACAGGAAGGGCCGCCAGGTGCACTTGACCAACATCCACCCGTGGCAAGACGAGGAGCACCGTCAATACCACATCGCGCAGACACCCGACGGCACCATCGTCGCCTTCGTCGCAATGGCTCAACTGAGCCCCGAACACGGCTGGCAAGTCAAATATTCGCTCGATTTCCCCAACGCCCCATCAGGCTCCATCGAGCACGTCGTCACCCATGCTCTGAAGGTGGTTGCCCAGGGTGGTGCAGAGACGGTCACATTTGGCGGCGGTGCCAGCAGCAAGTTCACTCCCGGCCACAACGTCAAGGGCACTCGTGTCAAAGTGCTAAGCCGAGCGTACCATGCTATCGCCACCGAGCTCAAGCTCACGAACAAGACAGAATTTAGGGAGAAGTTGGGTGCTACTGATGACCCAAGCTACATTTGCTATCCGCCACATGGGCTGGGCCCGTTGGCGATCAAGGCTATCTTGAACTTCTTTGAGGATGATGAGTAGATGTGTTGACGGAGAGTGAGTGGATGGAAGGGGAAGCATAGATTTCCTCTGCTGCAGAATTGTAGATGTGATGCAGCAATGAGATAAGGTATGATACCACAGGGCGTCCGGAGTGGCATGAGACAAACAGATACACATGTACTGCTGCCGTGTTTGGTTTCCGATTGGGGAGCTTTCTTTGCTAAACGTTGGGTTTCTTACAACAATAATTATATTTTTCCTCGGAGCCTGATACCTTTGAAGGACATTGTCTTACTGCATTTAGTTGTTGAATCTGGATCATGCAGCCGCGGACGTAACTCGGACGGTTCTGTGTCCTGCAACCACCATCCGCACCTGAAATCACTCCCGTAAACTGATGCCAGATGCAAGTTGTGGGTCGCGACCGTTGACATCTGTGCAAGTGCAGTTCCGAATCGGAACGGCTCATGCCAAGCCCCACCAGTGCGGGGCAAACTCGGGGCGCACCTCAGCGCGGGGTCGTCCCCGGACTGAGATTTCGGCTTGTTCAAACCGCTTCGTCTGAATCGTGATTGGATGGATCGCAGCGGCGCGCAGTAAGGGAGGCTCGGAAACGAAAGGCGGGCTGACGTCGCGTGCGTTTTGGGGTGCGTGGGTTTGGGAAGCTGGTTGTCGGATCGATGAAGGGACGGACAGGGCGGGATGGCAGGTAGGGTTAAGGAGGCTTGGCTGGAGCGCTGGATGTGTATAAAGATGGGGAGGCGGACGGCTTAGAAGAGGATAGTTGACTCGGAGCTGGAGAGATTTTAAGGTTTACCTTCCTTCGTCTTTACGTCCATTATCGTTATCATCGCTCTCCTCCCTTCCTTCCCTTCCTCTTTTCTTATACTACTACTACGCCTTTCGTCCCCGGACCCCATCCCATCACAATCGCAATAATGTTTCTAACCGCCCTCCTCCACCCCTACGCTCTCGCCCTTCTCCCCCTCCTCTTCTACCTCCTCCCCTACCTGCGCAACTGGTCCATCCGCCGTATCCCCGCGCCCTTCCCCGCGCAGTTCACAAACTTGTGGCTTTTGTACCAGGCGCGTCGCGGACGCCGCTATCTGGCTGTGGATGCGGCGCATAAGAAGTACGGGACTTTTGTGAGGATTCAGCCGGGGCATGTTAGTGTGGCGGATGCGGAGGCCGTCAATGCGATATATGGGCATGGGAATGGGTTTTTGAAGAGGTATGTATGTTAGCTTAGGAGAGGGAAAGGGGATGGAAGGAAGTGGGATTGGAGGGCTTGGGATGAGATGAGAGGATGCATAAAGTGGTGAGATGATTGATGCTGATTATTGGGCAGTGAGTACTACGACGCCTTCGTCTCCATCCGCCGCGGGCTCTTCAACACACGCGACCGCGCCGAGCACACGCGCAAACGCAAGACGGTGAGCCATACCTTCTCTGCCAAATCTGTCGGTCAGTTCGAGCAGTACATCCACCACAACCTCGAGCAACTCCAAAATCAGTGGGACACGCGCGCGGCCTCAGCCCCCAAAGGTCAGTACTACGCCATGGATGCACTGCATTGGTTCAATTATTTGGCCTTTGATGTCATTGGGGATCTGGCGTTTGGCAAACCGTTTGGGATGTTGGAGAAGGGGAAGGATGTTGCCGAGGTGAGGCGGTTGGGCGAGAAGGAGGTGGGGTATGTGAGTGCGATTGAGGTCTTGAATCGGAGGGGTGAAGTCTCGGGGTGAGTACCAACGACAATTCTTATCTCTCAAACACAGACCTCGAGTCTATAGCTGACGGTATACAGAACCCTTGGCTGCTTCCCTCAACTGAAACCCTACGCCAAATACCTCCCCGATCCCTTCTTCCGGCAGGGCATCGCGGCCGTCGAAAACCTCGCCGGCATTGCTATCGCCTGCGTCTCTGAGCGCCTCGCCAACCCCTCGGACCGCGTTGACCTCCTCGCCCGCCTCATGGAAGGCCGCGACGAAAACGGCGAGAAGCTTGGACGGGAGGAACTCACCGCCGAAGCCTTGACCCAACTCATCGCCGGCTCCGACACCACGTCCAACACCAGCTGTGCTCTCCTCTACCACTGTCTCATGAACCCGCATGTCATCAAGAAACTGCAAAAGGAGCTGGATGCAGCGATCCCGGATCCAGATGCCGTGCCCATGTTTTCGCAAGTGAGGGATCTGCCATATCTTGACGCGGTAATCAAAGAGACCATGCGCATCCACTCCACTTCCTCCCTCGGCCTCCCCCGCGTCGTTCCCCCGGGTCCCGGAATAACCCTAACCTCCTCCCTCAACCCCTCGCAATCGCACCACTTCCCACAGGGCACCGTCCTCAGCGTACCCTCCTACACAATCCACCACAGCACCGCGGTCTGGGGCCCGGACGCCAACCAGTTCAGGCCGGAACGCTGGGAAAACGTGACGGAGCAGCAGAAAGCAGCATTTATCCCGTTTAGCTATGGACCGCGGGCGTGTGTGGGAAGGAACGTGGCCGAGATGGAATTGGCGCTTATCGTGGGGACCGTGTTTCGGCGGTATGAGTTTGAGCTTAGGCAGGGGGAGATGGAGACTCGGGAGGGGTTTTTGAGGAAGCCACTTGGATTGGAGGTGGGGATGAGGCGGAGGGCGGTGTAGAGTTCAGGGCCAGACTGGAGGTAAAGGGAGGTTTATGGAGCCAAGTGTAGAAGAGAGAGGATTAGGAATGGTTGCCTAGATGTGGACTCTGGCGTTGGTAGGTGGCATCGCACATGTTTGTGGTCTTTGAATTTTGGGTCGCATGATTGCATACAGTGGCTAGCAAAGCTCTGATAACATATTCTGAAAATCGTGGTATAGTGAGTCGAACTTTGACGGTGACAATACCGGGTAAACATGATGGACAGTAACAGTGCTTGCATAGAGAACGTATTAAAGCAGTCATGAGCCGTATAGATACCGGCTTGAGCACCCGCCATGTAAGCGGAGAAGAAGCTTGCCGATAGTCGCCGTCTGAGTGACGACGAGTATAGCCGAACGTAGAATATGCCGATAATAGGAAAGCCTGTTGGCACCCAGTAAATATGTTTCATTTTAGGAGGACAACGCCTTGTGCGGTCTCGCGGTCGTTCATGGATTCCATGCGGACTTGATGTCGGGTTTGATCTGCAACTATTAATCACATTCACGGAAACTGTGACTGGAGACTTACGAGCGACGGATACATCAAACGCATCCACTCCTTCCCCCCCTTATGAATGTACCGGCGTTCTCTGTCCACCCAAGTGATCACTTCCGGGTCGTCGAGATCCGGAATATCATCCTTGACCTCAATGTCAGACCAGGAACACCCTTTCGGAGGAGACTCTACAAGACCGAAGGTCTGCAGCCCAAATGCTTCGGGGTATTCTTGCGCCAAGTCCCGAGGATCATCGACAGGAGTAAACAATTCGCTAATCTTATCTGCTATCATCCGAGAGTCGTTCTGAATCCGTCGGTGGTAGTTGACCCATCTCTTCACAATCGCTTCCCGGATACTGCTAAGGGTTTCGAGATCGGCATGCTCGAAGGCCACTCTAGCTAGATGAAGTGCTGGGCCGATACCCCCGAACGCGGAGCCACCACTCGGAAATGTTTTGTTCTTAGTAGCAAGACCCCACCGCGCCACGACTCCGAGGAAATCTTCGATACGTGCGAGGGCTACCTTGGCCATCTCTTGCCTCTCTGAAAGCTTTCTCGAATGTGATGTTAAGCGAGATCCCGGACGGCGAAGCTGTTGTGCCCATTCGCGTTGGTAAGCGATGTATGCGCTGGCGTCGACGGTGGGATCCTTCACATTCTTGCCTATGTTGACGATATTCGTCCTGTTTCCGATGCATACTATAGCGGATTGTAGATGAGGTCGATCGATGCACAGGCTTTCGAATGGCTCCATGACGAGGTGAATGGCTGCGATGAGCTTAGGCATTTCCCATAGCTTTCTGCTGCCTTTGAAGTCTGGCGTGACTCTTAATTGCTTGCGTGTGTTTTCATTGCTGATAAGATCAACGAACTTGCGAACAGCATCTCGGGCGGAGATGATTGTGACCTCTTCCTCAGGAAACCTCTTCATAGTGTAGTCGGTCATCGGCCCCTGGCGGAACTCTACTGCGATATTGAGGTTGCAAATCCGCTTCGCAACCGTGGGAGGAAATGTGGATGCGGGATCGTTGAAAGAACCCCTGTAATTTTGGTAAAGGGATGGTTCATCTTTGAACCATTTCTTCGTCATGAAGTAGATCCCCCAATAGCCTACCGTGGCATGAAACAGAGTCTCTCCGTAGAGTACAGAGCTTGCTTCCGAGTGAAGTTGCCGATTCAACTTCAGCACCGTGGTGTCAATGTCCTTCTCGTGCGTTCTGGAATGGTAGGCTGACTCCACCTTGGCAGGCAAAATGTATCGGAAGACCATGAGCCGGAGCTCAACCGGAATCCGCAGCAGATGACAAGGAAGAGTATCTGTACCCTTTTCATGGATTGAGCACAAGTGGAATGGTGGGTCGAGTCGAGCTAGGCGAAAGCAAGGCTGTCCACAGGCTTCGATAGCTTGGCATCGAGCTGAGTCGAGTTTCTTGTAACGATGTGGAGTGCAGACTGGTAATTGACCGTCCCGGAAGATCTTAGCCGGCCTACTACAGCGCTGTTCGCTATCATTTGTCGCGTTGCATTTGGTCGTAACATCGGAAAGATGACGGCGGCACTTTCGGTGGCTCGACGCTGTGTCGGGAGTGGGGTCGCTCGAGCCCGCTGACGGGCCTTCCATCGCTGGGAAGGTAGTTAACAAGAAGCACACAAGCGAGCTGAAGAGGGAAGACAAATTTCTGGATTTTGATTTGAGGAGCGGTTGAGGAAGTTGGTGGTCGTCAAGGCCAGGCTGGGAAAGAGCAATGATGCGCTAGTCAGCATCTGGAGCAACAACGCGCCATCACGTGCAATGAAGCGACATGAACTTTGAAATGCCAGTGCGTAATGTAGGGGATGTAGAGAGACTTTAAAAGTAAGGTATGATAAAGCTGTCTACTATTCCTGCTGCTGCATTCTGGTTCTTCTTCCAAGGTGCACAAACTGCGGGGCACTTAGTGTACATTACGCGAAGGAACGAGAGCTATTTGTACTACTATAGCACTTTTTACAGGTCGCACTAGTTGGACTGACTTCTTCACCGATCTAAGACTGGCCCAAGATCCAGAGCTCACCATTCGACGAGATGTCGCTCGTCATGAACAGCCTGCCCTGCTTATCAAAAGCGAGACCGGCGGGCCTAAAGCAGCCGGAGCTAAACGAGGGGCCGTTGCCCTGGCACTTCGTCACATCCGGGTTCCAGAAGATGTCCTTCGCAGCGGTGGTGCTCGTGATCGGATCAACCGGGACGTAGATGCCCGCATCATCCTTCTTGAAGGGCACAGCCACGACCTTGAAACCCGTGGTAGGGTTGCGGTTCCAGGAGCCGTGGTACGTGATGTACATGTTGCTGTTGGCGGCATCGAATTTGCAGTCGATGGGCGCAGAGTGCGGCATGAGTGTCAGAGACGCCTTGGTTGCCTTTTGGGTGCAGGTATCGTCGTTGAAGGTGCTGTTGGGGGCTTGCACGAACCAGTCACCGACCTTGAAGGTCTTGTCGGTGAAGTCGCTGGGCTGCCAGACGGTGAAGCAGGTCGGGTAGCCGTACCAGTTGTTGTTGGGCTTGGAGATGTCGCCCATGTAGTGGATCTTCTCTCCAGGGTTGTTCTGGTGGACGTCCTTGGATTGGCCGTTGACAGTGCGCTTGAAGTCATCACCGCTGTTCTCAACACCCCAAAGGCTACATTCCTGTCAGTAATCATTATATACAATAGACATGTTTATACGCACTGGTTGTTGTTGTCGAAGCACATTCCGACTTCATTGCGCTGTCCGTAACCTGCGAGATAGCCGTCTCGTGCATAGTTGTAGCCACCGCTAGGGATCTTGGTCAGATCAAAGACCTTGATGATGGCACGGCCAGTCTTCGGGTCTCCCGAGGCTGTGTCGATGTTGGAATTGGAGCCATGGGAGACGACGAGCAGGTTCGGGTTGGCTGCGTTGAGCGCGAGCGTACGGGTCAAATGAGAACCACCGTTGGTCATGCCAGTGATAATGGTAGTCCTCGTTCCAACGGTACCGGCGGCAGCGTCATACGGCCATGAGTAGGCTTGGGTCATAGAGCTCGCATAGAGTGTCTTCCCATCGGCACTCAAGGCGATGCCGTGGTTCAAGCTGTTCAAAGAGACGAGCATCTTCGTGGAGGTGATGCAGCCAGTATCCGCCATGACATGATAAGAGATGCCCTTTCCGGACTGGACAACCAGCATGTTGCCAGCGCTATCAAATTGGATGCTTCGAGGGCTGGTCAAGCCTCCCGCAATCTTGGTAGCCTTCCAACCGCTTGCCAAGACGCTCTGGAACCCTGCGTTTCCGGCATTGCATGTAGCGGGAATCGCGGCCGGGGCACTGACGCCTGCGGTCGCCGTTGGCTTGACGCTCGTTACGACGGTGGTAGGGACGCCGGTAGCTACGGGTGTCAGCAGATTGGTCTTCACCAGCGAGGCAAAGTTGTTGATGCGAGCGGCGTTAAGATCATGATACCATTTGCCCCATTCGGCGTGTACGTTGAACGCAGAGTCGTTGCGGGCAGGGTCTTCGACGGCGGAGAGGCCATAGGCCCAAGCAAATTCGGTGATACCGGTACCATTCAGCGCGTACCGTACGTCCTCGTTAGATTGCCAGCCAGTGCAACCTTTGCACAAGGCGTTCACCGTCCAGTGCGTGCTGTTGGTTCCGGTACCCTTCAAGAGAATATGCTCGGCACCATCGTAGCCTAATGGCATGCTGATTCCACTGCAGACAGTGAGAAAAACACATGTATGCCAAATGGGAACACATACAAGGCAAATCGTGCTGAAGCAATTCCAGATTTGCCATTGGCCCATGCAACCGTGAGAGGGTTCCACACCATGTTGCCACCCCAAGAAAACCCGGCCCATTTGTTGTCTATGGGTGCGGTAATCTTGATGATTGCATCGTAGGGATCGGTGACATTCTTCGGAAGAGCGATACCGAAAGTCATGCCCGACACTGCGTCCGAGTACGAGGAATAACAGATCTTGGTCTTCGCATCGCACACAACTTTAGACTGGGCCTCACCTTGCGCGTGCGCTGCGATGTACATTAGTGTCCATTCATAATCTGGAGGTGAGCATCTTTACCATAGCCAGCAAGTGCAAGAGCACCGCCAAGGAGTTGGATAGAATGCATGGTGAGTCGATGGGAGGAATGCGGGCAACCAGGACCTACTCTCCCTGTACAAGGGCTCCCAACTCTTTATGTGGAGGAAGTGCACATGGTGGCAATAGTTGGTCACAAAAGGCCATGCCGGAAGATCCCCAGATCCTGTTACGACCAATCTGTGACCATATGTGATGGTATAGATTTAATGAAGTAGAATGCGGAGGAGCCTTCGAGAAAACGCGTCGAGTGGCCAATCTTCTCTGAAGAAATTGCAATATATGGCCGGCAAATCCGATTACAGTAATTATTCAACACCCTAACCTGGTCAGTCTCTCTGGGTCGGTTTCAGACTAGGCCCGGCAATGAGTGTGTCCAGTGATTGGGTCGCTTCGAGAGGGCCCGGGGTATGAAAAGGCTAATGTGATCTGAGTGAACGTTTACCCCATATATTTTGATGGATTGAAGCCGCACTCTAACCTGGATTGATCAAGCGACGGCCAGCTTGGTCGCCCCGGATGTCATTGAGCGTTGGGTAGGTGCACTTGAACGCTATGGCCAGCACGGCAGATGCAACGCGCGACCACGAATCCTTGCCGCGTATGAACAACAAAGCGAACCAGAGAGGAGAAAAAGTAGAGGCTAGTCCTCGTTTTCTGATTCCATGGCCATATCTTGAATTAGATTGTCATCATTGATTGCATCCGTGTAGTGCAGTGCAAGAACCCGGGTTGTGTCGGATCAGGTGGTACGAGGGCTGCAAGTGAGGACCCGTAGACCATCCCTGATTCTAGCCAGACGAGAGGACCTTGCTCTGCCATGAACAGAGATCCACTATCCTTGATATGATGTTGATTTCTTCACGACTGTCTTGGAGCCTCGCCCGAACGAATTCTTCATTGAGGGCTTCAATGTCAGCAGATGTTTTCCCCCATGCCCCGATCCCTTTCGTGCCGGATGGGAGGAGGTGGCTTTCTCCGGATAGCCGCAGAAGGGCGTCGGATGTCTCCTCGTCCGCCAAGGCAATTTGTGTCTGCAAATAGACCGCCTGCTGCAATAGAGAGCGCTCACTAGTGTCACAGCGTGCGAGGTGGGACAGGTGGGGAAGAACCTTCGTCATGATCCTTGCTGGACGTAGAGGTTCTCCATTCTGGCTGCGGCTGTCGGGCTGGCGGTTATAGTCGCCAACCTTTGCGGCATTTTTAATAGGTGGACGCTGAATGGACTCATGAGACACTATAGCGATCGATCGAGCTGCAGTGTAGCGGTTGTAGCATTCTCGAATCCGGGACTCTGATGAGGCGAGATGTGGGGCGGAGGCTTCTTCGATAGGCCTCTTGACTGGCGACGCATCTTCAATAAAGCCGGACTCTTCTTCCATCTTCACCAGCTCATCCTGTAACCATTCCACTATCTCTTGTCGTGCGCAACCGAGCGCATATACCTGTTCCTGTAGACTTGGTGTTGCTCGCGACGCACTTTGCGCACCGATGCGTGCAGCTTTCGCCTGATCCATGGCTGATCTCGCCTCCAGAACTTCCTTCTTCACTTTCAAGATCGATGAACTGTCGTTTTGAGGCTCCGTCAGCCTGTCAAGGCGTTCCGCGGGTAGGTTGGGTTGCTCGCCGATGGCATTCTTGACGTGATTTTTCAGATCCTCGGATCCGTGAACTGGGCTAGCATCGAGTAGCTTTTCCAGGGATTCTTGGATGACCTGAAGTTCGGCGAAGCGACGTCGCTGTCGAAGAAGAGCTACATAGCTTCGCGTGACTTCACCATCGTATCCTGAGTCTACCTCCACCGGCGATTCCAGAGCATTGCGATTTTGCAATTGCTCTAATGACGCTTGAAGCTCTTCATGCCGTTTCTGGACAGCGACTCGGGCTCGAATGGCATTTAGATAGCTCTTTCGGGAGTTTTGCAGGCCTGGAGGGTTTGTTGCGACAACGGAACAGCCGGCAGGGCACTCGTGGTTGAGGTGCTGATTCTGCGTTGCAGCGTTAACCGGCCGTAAACCTGCGGTGAGGTACTTCGAGAGAGTGCGCCGTATTTTCAAGGTTTCATCCCGAGAATTGACGAAGGGGGATAATGTCCGGTCGATTTCTGACACTGGGCATGGAGTTGGTGCTGGCATCGTGCTAGGTATATTTGTTTACAGCCCGCTCGAAGAGAGCTGCGGGATACGCGTGTGCAATGCGTACTTGGCGAATCGAACCTGGCGTTAGGTCAAGATGTGACTAGGGAGATGTTCACAAGAACGATTAAAGACGTTCGATTGAAGGCCACCGTCGTCTTTGCTGGTCGCGACTTTCGGAGTTGATGAGCACCGCAGAAACGGCGAGCGTGTCCACTAGTCCCCAAACATGCAGTCACGTGATCAAGCACTGTCCTTTTGCACCAGTGTGTGCACATCTGTTTAGTTGACGCCTGCCAACGCATACGGTGTGCTTTCACATCTTGTATAGAGCCCTGCACACGAATGCAGTCATATGTAAGATGTGTCAGTTGATCTGATGCCGCTTGGGCGGTTCAAGGTTGGTTTCATTACCTTTTCGGAATTAAAAGTGTACAGGATCGACGCATAGGTTGTCATCTCATCATAGTTCAGTCTTCTCCTAGTTCAATTGTTACCTGGGTTGAAGGGTAGATGGGAGCGACGCTGACAATCCGCTCGACGTTAATCGTGTACTACTGCCAGTCAAACGGCTGAGCGCTCGCGACAACCACGCCAGGTTGCAACCAACACAAGCTTGCCACAATGCGAACCTTTCATCTGCCCTCAGAGGCTGATAGTCCATTCCCTCAACCCAATGCCCGACGATTGACAAAGCTACAGTAGAGCTTGCGTACCTGCGTTGACGACCTGCGCCAAAAAGGCACGACATGCTCATAGCCCGAGAACTCCACCTTTTGTTCCAAGGGCGGACTGCCTATTACCCAGGTCGATATTATTCACAACATTCCCTATCTTGGCCTTGACGACATCAAAAGACGTCGTTGCCAAACCGGCATAGCCTGCCACATCAATGTTTCGGACAAGGCTGAGCCACTCAGGGTCCGGCTCGAGGAGATTCCAAGCAATGCTAACGTGGAAAATGTCGGTACGGTCGACGGGATCAGGCCTGGTGGTTTTATTCCCGGTTCCACGTTGGGAGCTTTTCGTTCTCTTTCTGGCTATAGTGCTGGATGTATTGCCCTCCATTGGCCCATCGCCTATGCCGCCGATGTAAAGGCCTGGGTGCCCACATTTCCAAGCTGCTTCGTTGCAGGCATCCAACAGTCTATTTAGCTCGTCCTGCACCGGCTTCTCAATCCCAAGGACCAGGAACCAACGGTTCCGCTCAAAATTAGGGACCCATTTTAGCTTCGAGAAGTGGACATGAAAAGAGCGGACTGCAGCCTTCCAAAGAGACGATTTTAGGGAGTCGAGAAATGCATCGCGATCATTTGTCTTTATCTGCAGCGTCCGCGATAAGGACACATGCAGTGGCAGCGCAGCGCCGAGAGGGGACCACAGCGAGGGGGTGATATCTGGAACGGGAAGAGGCTTTCGTCTGGTATTGTTTGCGCGCTCAATTGTTGCCTGAACATCTTCTATCAAGCGATATAAATCTTGGGACTCTGTCTGTGACGGCAGCCCTCGGTCTCGTTAGCCTTGCTCTGCAACACATGGTAATGAAGCTGGACGAGGGTGCTTACACTCTAGGTATACGTGGCTAGGCCAATTCCCCTCAACGTGTGGTACGGCTCGCTTGCGTCCCCCATGGAGGCTTGGGTCGTCACTGGTGCTGACACGCGCGTTTGTAGAGTATAGGTCGTGGAATGCCGCCGGAAGCGGAGGAAGCTCAGATTTTGACTGTTGGTCGGCATCACTGCGTTTGCGCTTCAAGGCAGGTTTAGCTGTGCTAGCTGATGCCTGAGCGGCCAATAGCCCAGTCGCGTCATCCTCGTCGGACTCGGAGTCGGGGTATAGCACAAGGGACATGGTGGGCTTGGTGTGTGTTGGGCACATGCACCCCAACAAGTGACGCATGCTCGCGGCCGCTACTTCGGGCGCGCCTGCCGGCCCGAGCTCACTTCGCCTAGCGGAACCGGCGGTGAATGACGTAGGGCTGGATTGGCTGGGTATCGCTGGGAAAGAGTGGGACGACGAATGCGATGACATCTGATTGTGTTGCGCGTTCCTGCCAAGATTAGCGGTGCCGCTGTCCAACCCATATATTGCTTCCTGTCACCTGCATCGAAGCGTCTTCCCGTTCATCTACCTCACTGCTCCCCCCACGTTGCCGTGTCACACACAACCTAAATAACCCTTTCCCTTCCGCTCATTCACATATTGCCTGTCGCGCAAGTCATCATGGGTAGCGATAAGCCATTCTCCCAAGTGAGTTGCGCCAGCCTCTTTACTTGGTCGCCCGGCCATGCGGCTAATATTCCAGGCGCAACGTGCACTCATCGATCCCTTGATCGAGCCCGACCCGAGCGATGAGACTGGCCTGAACAGTCACTTTGGATCGACCTTTGCCCCTCGCCGACCTCTTGCGACTCCGCCCGGATCGGCCGGCCTCAAAGACTACTCTTCCGTCGACATCCGCCCTCAACACACGGGCAGCACCGTCGAAACTAACCCATACCGCCGCTCGAGGGCGTCTTCTGTCACGAGGGGCCCATCAATTCGAGAGGGAGGGACCACACCCCGCAGGAGCTCCGGGAGGTACGACACTCCCCCAAGCTACCCTTCTCCCCCAAACTCTGCCAGTCCTCGCCGCCAGCACTTCTCAAACCATCGTCAAGACGCCTTTGGGTCCTTCAATGAAGGTCGGCCCCGACGATCCAGCCAGCCGTCTTCATCCAACCCCTTTAGCAAAGAGGGCGGCCTGACTCGCGGTGGCTCTCTACGTGAGCGATACCCTGGTGACACTTCCCTTAGGCCTTTGGACACTATTCGCAAGGAGTCCAAGACTGCCTACCGCACACCCCATCTCAGAAAGAAGAACTTCCAGGGCGCCGATATTATCGACCGCCTCGACAAAACAACCCTTAGCTACCACCACGAGGGCCCATATGATGCTACCAACATGTCCCGCAACCTCAACTGGAAGCACAGTCCTGTGGCCGCCGTTGCCGACTCGAACGAGGAGGCGCTAAGGGCCACACCTAGGGAGAACATCATCGATGCTGTGTCGAGGCACCGTCCGCTCGAGGGGACCGCCAACGTTCCTCCAGGTATGCCCGATAGGTTCGGCAGAGTTCTGGATTATCAGGAGGGTACGGACCTCCAACGTGACCCTTTGAATGGAGGCGACTACAAGAAGTGGCCCGGCGTCCAGTATCACCCCGACGACCTCAAGGCGAAGGGTGAGCCTTCATACACGATTGAGAAGGCCCTCAAGGAGCACAAGTTGTATGGCGATTCTGGTACCGAACTGCAGTCGCGTCGCCGCCGAAATCTGAGCATGGGTGCCAACGATACACCTCAGGATATTCCAGCCGAATCACTCAACCAAGAGGGCGGGCTTGGGCGAAGCAACACTACCGGCAAGAGTATGGGTTCGACGCTGAAGAAGCGTTTTGGCAGTCTTCGTCGGCGCAAGGTCGCAGTCTGAGGGCGTGCGTTTGAGGACCTAATGAATATGTTTCGTACATTGATACGAAGTTTTTGTCTGGGAAAGAAGAAACATGCAGTCTCTGCACTGCTTTTCAAATTATGTACAAATATCTCTAGTGGCCAATCCAGATTCTCCTTTGTCACGGACATGGTTATCGAGGTGAGACAATTAATACAGAAGTCCGCGAAAGTATATAGGCTGCTGACATCACTTTCTGGGCAAGGCGGCAATATTGCTGTATCTAGTATGAATTCACGACTTCAAATTTGCATGACTTCGCTGTACATGTTTCTGTGCACGAAAACGAGAGCAGGGGGTCAACTTATAGTTTGATTCAATATGTTTCTAGCGTGATGTTTACTAGGGCGCATTCATTGAATGCTGACGCTGTTGGTCCGGGAATTTGGGTTCATGCCAGAGAGCACATTTTCGCTAAGCAGAGTATAAGTACCATGTAACAGTTCCTGGGAAACACGTCATGATCGCGAATTTTTGTGAGCATCTTCGTATGGCGATAGCATGTACGTGAGAGAGGCTCCCGGACATACCATACAATCTTGAACGCGCGGAAGCGGTGGAGTACGTCGGTGAACGCACTTGTCGCTCGACTGTCGCTGTGAAGGCTTGAGCTGTCAATTAGATGCTGTTCAACTTTACGCAAAGAAATCCATTCTCATCGTGATTATACCGAACTAGGGACTGATCAACTACGGGGAAGCTCTTCAGAGTCTCGAGACGATGACTTATTGGGGATGGGGAAGCAGCCTTGCTATCATAGTAGCGGTCGTTGACGAGTCAGCGTTAGAAAGCCCTACACTTTTGAATTGCAATACTTTTCATTGTGGGTGTGGATTACCTGGGGCGTGTCGTAGAGCTCAAAGTTTGACGCAGTCCGGCACGTGATTGGTCTAGCCAGGTGCCCGTCGCTTTTAGCGACGACCAGAGACTCTGCCCGCACCGCTTCGCAAAGCGACACTCGACCACACGCTGCCGCCATGACCCTTTACACCACGACCATTCCCGAAACTCGATGCCGCAACCTCACCGCCATAGCTGTATGGAAAATTGCTTCGCCGCCTAGCTGAGCTGCCCG